>VUQK01015560.1:0-22663 GCA_015106715.1 Bujurquina vittata
TATATATATATATATGGTTGCAGATGTGTTGTACATCCCTATTTAAGCCTAAAGCTAATGAATGTGGGGACAAATGTGGTGTGAAATCATCCAATGACAGTTACTGCAGTGACGTCTTCTTATGACATGTGCTTGTTTAAATGCAAGCAATTTGATCTGTTTTCTACTTTAAATTTAATGCTTCATTTTGCCAATAATATCTAGGAAATCTGAGCAAGTCTGTTCTCAGATGGTCTACAAACAGTGGCAAACTTCATCTTTGGAATAAAAATAAATGAGAAATACACAAGCCTTTCATTCACTATGAGTACCCAGATCTGAGACCATGCATTTTACACAGGTTCCTCAGGGGATTTCTCCTGCAAGTAATGAAGAAGATAAAGCAAAAAGATTTAATTCCCAAGAACAACAGGAAGGAAGGTTTTCTTCAACAGTAGTCAGTTTCACCATGATTAGTATTCCCATTAATACAGTGATACAGGTAGCATCAGCAAAGTTAACACTGCTTAAATCAACTCAGTCAACCCATTGTGGTGTTACTGTGAAATATAACAGTAGCTGCTCCAGGTAGGTACAACCAGTAGGTATGGAAACATCATCTTGGAGCCACTCGGATGCTAATCCAAAGACCTGAGCCTGGTGCCACTGTCAGCAGGCAGCAGGCAGCAGGTTGTGATGGCCACTAGATGGCACAACACAGAAAAGGGTCACCAAGTTGAGTTTGTAACGCCATTTTAGGAGCAATATTGTATTTTTGTTTTATAGAACCTGTCACCAGTAAAGGGTGTGGTTCTGATGCCAATTGGTTAGTGACATCACCTGACTAACGACCACACCTGAATAAATAAGCTCTCAAAGCAAACAGACTGAGCTGTGACTTGCTGTGTCATATTTTTAGCTGTTGGGAGTGCACGCAGTCTATCTGGACTTTGCTGATTTTTGTTTATATTTTTATTGGAAAGAGTTCTGGAAGAATGGACACTGTTTAAAGAAGTATTTGTATTTGTATGTAAAAGTATGTGAAACAGGGGACATCTTTTGTTAGTTCTGGCCACTTCATTTCTTTACACACGTCAATGTCCTACTGCAACCATAATGACTTCAACTGAGAAGCACTTGGGTCATTGTAGCTATTATAAGGATTCAGCGCCTTCATTGATATTCTTAAGTTTTGAGTGTTACAAATGCCTTATAATCAAACAATAAATGGGTTATGATGCTATTATTAGCACATATAATTTCATTAAAGCATCACAAAGTGCTATAGATTAAATAATGCTTATTTCAGAATTTTTTTATAAAGCATTACTAGATAAGATGTTCTCATTTTTATTAGGTTTTCTTTTCCACATATCACGCAGTGGTTGCCATGACATTGCCAACTTGTGACAGGATCAGATGAAAAGAAAACAGGCCTTTCATGGAAACACTTTGTGATGCTCCCCAAGGCAGCAACATTCTTCTTGCTTTCACACTTGGATAATGCATGAAGCTAAGAAACAAAAAGAAGAGAGACTGCAGTTACCTATAACAGACACACAGCCCAGTGGAGCTATGAGCGATGCTGGAGCAAAGCCATAGGCGGCAAAGTTTCCCAGTTCCCCGACACCCATGAGAACCACACCGCACCACCACATGGCGGATGTGTAGTAGGGTTTGGAGCCACGCTGAGCCTGACGCACATGGGCATATTTCTGTCATGAAGAGAGGGAACAAGAGCCCGAGGGAGCAGTCAGATTAAGTGGGCCCAAAAGAGCTGTACAAACTACAACACCACCACACAGATAATAACCTCACAGCACTGTGCAAAGCTTTAAGAAGAAGGTGCAATTTAGGAGATAATATAGCATTACACTGACTGTCGCACAACTCTAAATGCACCATAACACCCTCTGCTGATTAGCATTTCATCTCAGAAGAGACGTGACACCAATTAAGAAAATCAATGAGGTGGGAAGCCGTACGATCCCGACACAAGTCTACAGTATACCTCATAATCATTAACAATTCTATTTCTGGAAGCTTATACTGGCTAATAAACAAGGGTTATCAAGCTTTTTCAGCCCTTTTCACTTCTTTGTTTGCCTTTTAAGCTCTGCGTGCTGTTGCCACAGATACACTCAACTATAATTTTATTATCAAATCCGCAGGAAAGAATAACAATCAACTTAGACAAGTAATGCTTTTATACCACTCTGTAAGTTACTTGGACTTATTATTTAACGCCAAGACACTCAGAAAATGTTCTCTTGAATTAGACCAATCAACCTAACAGTGCCTTATCCTACTCAGGTCCAGACTGTGCAAAAATTTCTTGTTTGAATACTTAATTGCAATATTAAACTGAATTATAATGTTTAAACATTTAACTAAGCAGGCTTTTCTGTCATGAAATGCAGTTGTTTCTAATACATAACGCCTGCTGTGAAGATCACACAGCCACAGAGCCTGAGGGGACGCTCGCTAAAATCCTGATGAGCACACAGAGCTTGCAGAAGAGATGGTAAACTATGAGGAGAAAGGCAGTCCAGGAGTACTTAGAGAGTGAAAAGAACGAGTCTTCACAGGCGTTGAGTGCCCACAGTGATGCGTGTCTGTCGTACAGCTGGATTCCAGTGTTTCCTACCTGTATGTTGAGTGAAATACTGATGAGGACATTCCCACATATGGAGATGATGATTCCCACGAGATAGGTCTGTGGAAGCAAACAAGAAACAGACAGATGATTAGGTGACGCTCTAGTTGTCACACAACTCCAAACACCCCATAATACTTCCTGCAAGTCTTCCCTCCAGCTGTCACATCTGTCATTTCCATGACAACCACAGACAGCGTTGCTCCATTGGTGTTTTGTTCAAAGGCACAACTGTGTGTATATATTGTTTGTACTCCTGTGGAACAGAGGCTTCTGAGGCTTCATAACTTCAAAATCTTTATGCTCACACGTAGTAAAAAAACAACAACAAACAGAAATCTGACACATGCATGCAAAAAAAACACAAACTCTCCCTCACCCTCATTACTCTCCCACAATATCTGAAACCTCACAAAACCCTGGATGCAAGCCGGTACACACCTTCACACAAACAAACACACCGTTTGTGACACAAAGATTTAGGAATACCATGCTCACATCAACAAAGGCAACAAAAGCTGATGCTTGAGTATAATTATCATGTTTATCATCTTGAGTGTTTACATACCAACATACTCACAGTAAAAACACTCTTGCAGCCTTCATTTCATATTGGAAATGCTGTAATTAGAAGTTTCTGACTTGTAAATAGCATCCGCGTCAACAAACCAGCATTTTAGGGAAAGCTACAATTTGCCTGAACAATAAGCAAACATGGATGCTTCACCGTCCATGCTTAAATTAAATGATTTTAAATCACACACTGTTTTTTTACATACAGGAAATCATACATTTTGAGTTATCCAGTGGAAAACTTCTATATAAAAACTGCTAAATTAAGAACAACCCTACTCAAAACAAACAAAGCTCTTTCCAAATGATGTAATCTAAAAATGCCTTCTCTCACACAGTCAGACTTACTGTTGTCTTTCTTGCACAACATCACAGGATATTGGTAGCAAACTTTCAGCAGGAGCTCAGAGTAGGTGTATAAATGATGGAGAGAAAAAAGCATATACATTCACTTAAAGTGTTGGAACAGTATCCCATATCCCTGGAAAATGACTGCCAAAAGAAAATTGAATTCTAGGTTATTAACATACCGGTGGCTGTGGGTGGATAAAGTTTATAAAGGAATAATAGCACAGAGTGGGGGTGGAATGTGAATGATGAAAACCTAAAGAAGAAAACTCAATCACTCTTAAAGAAGTAAAAGAAATCAAGCACATCCAAGCAGTTATCCCCTGAAATTGCTTTATGTGGAGAGAGGTGGAGGTTGGCTAGGAAGAAGGTGCACAGTGATGGGAGTTAAAACAAAGGGATGAGAGGCTCAGCAGAAAGAAGACTGAGGTGGAGAATAAGAGGGAAAACTAATCACATACAGCAGTAGCAATAGATTAAAAAAAAGTTCTAATGTTCAGGTTCAGTGGCCTGTTCTGTCAGGTGAGACAGACTGTGGGTTATTGTCAATAATATCCATGTGACACTGTTGGCAATAAGATAGCACTTAGTGGTCAAAGGACACTGGAATGAATGGAGTGTAAATTAATTCCTCTGATCTCCAAACACAGCTGCTCACTACCACATGATCCAGAGGTCGCCTTTTGCCCATCAGTGCGCATCATTAGAAATCCTCAGCGACAACATGAAGCATCTCTTTGCAGCACTAAGGGGGAATAGCTGTCATGAGTATTTACACTAAGCCGGTGCTCATCATCTGAACGACAGAAATCTCAATAACCCTCTGCTCTTTCTGCCAGGCTCACATAATACACAGAAGTGTACAGAGGAGCACCAGATGAAAACATGAGAGCACACATCAACTAAACTCCAACTAAACCTGCCTGACTGTGGTATCAATCCAGTTTAACATTATAGCAATACAAAGTTAATTTCCTACATGAGTTACTTACGTTTTAAAAAATCTGTTCAACCACAAAAAAAAAGAAGAAGTGCCATAAAAACATAAAGTGGTGTGTTTAGCTGGATGGGATATCATATTTGATATAACTCGGGCACAATTATGAATCACACACTGGCCTCTCATGTTTGTTTAGCAATAAAGGCAGCGGTAATAAGAAACCCTATATTCTAGCAAAGACAATAAAACGCTGCTTGCCAGCAGTTTAATGACCGGCATGAATTTATATGGTGGTTTTTGGGTCACAGTGATCCTTTGCTGCAGTTTAAACCGCGCGCTGCGGTTAGTGTGCAAAACAAATCACCTGAACTCGCGTCACTGTTTTCTAGGCTTTATAACTTAAGGCTGCTGCAGACCTGAAATCGGTTCATTAAGTTTAATATTTGAACAGGATGATGGCGCTCAGATCTTATTATTAATCTCTAAGTTTTCAAATATTTAGTGTAGAAATGATCTAATTCCAGGTAATGTATAATTACATCCTCAAATCATGTTTCGTGCCAAATTAGACAAACAGAAACACTAATTGCTACTGAATGCAGTGCCACAACACTGGTGGCTACATTGAGGAGATGTAACCAGTTTGCAAGAAAAGTATAATTTTTTGTAAGAATTAACTGCCAAGAAATGTTCTGTGATATTACTCATGTTTAATAGACTTATGTTCAAAAAAATCCTAATGGCATTAAAGTTCAATTAGACTATGACAAGATTTTAGATATGGCAAAACAAATATGTTTCTCCCTCAGTGGGATTCACTGGTGGACCTCATTTCTCAGTTAATGGTGCCTGAAAACTGCCAGGAATGTCTGCCTGAATTACTGTGTGCACATCATTAATGGGTAATCCCTCACCTATATTTCTATAACAATGCGGGCATGTAAACAACACACGGACATTGCAGCACACATCACAGGTAATGAGGACACCAGGAACAGTGGAGCAACACAGTTATTTCCATGATCATCCTGATAACTCCTCTGCTCTTCTAATGAACCGTTCCACTCCTACTCCCAGTGAACGACACCATGATGTGTTTCTTGGATGCTGAGAAGCTCACACGCCTGATTTAACTGTGGTTCAGCTGTCCCTGTGCTTGGCACAGCAGTCAGGTTTAAATCCCAACAAATTTCAGCTTTGCTGAGCCTTATTTAAATATACTAGTCAGAGCAAGTTAGAAAGCAACACAAAGTCCCACTGAGAGGTTTTTTGGGGGGGCAAATTTACATTTTTTTTAATTGGTGAAGGCGCCTGAAGAAAACCCAGAGGCTTGATATTTTATCCTAAAGTGGCATTGATGCCTGAATAAAATGATAAGTGAATCCATGTGCAGTCTAAATTAAATCCATATTGATGAGACTGGTCAATTACAACATGGGTCCCTTTGAAAACTTTAATCAGTTGGTAGCCTTCAAGGAAAAGACAAAAGTGTGTTCCTTCCTTCGAAGCACACAGTAGATATGGAGCTTTACCAAAAGACCCTGAAAACCTGCAGCCAACTTTCAATTAGTTTTTGTCTTATCTGCTGGTGACATGCCTAATTCCACCCAACAGCTCACTGCAAAGTAAAACTACTACATTGACGACTGCATAACTCAGCTTATCGTCTCCTCGTGAGCTTGATAAGAAACTGAGGTCTAGTGGATTTATGGGTAATTTTTCATTCAAAAACACCACATTACAGTCCTGTTTTTCCCTCTCTTCTCTCCTCTTCATCCTCTTCTACCCTTTCACTTTGACACCAAGCTGGATGAGATCACTGACCTGGAAATTACCTACAGTAAGGATGCTAAAGTTAAAGAGCATTTAGTTGAGTCTGTGTGTTTTTCTGTATGTGTGTGATGACTGCAGAGTATAAGAGGCAAACAGGATTTGGGAAGAGGAGGAGGAGGAGAGCAGATGGGTGGCTTGCTGATGAGATTCCTAGGGGACTAATATCACATCAAGGCAAAAAGTCTGTGTTTGTGTGCGAGGGCGTGAGGTGATAGATCCCATCCTCAAATGCAGCACACAGCACACAAAGAGCTGTAGCTGTGGGCCGACTGTACAGGAGAAGATTTATGATCAGACACCTATTAGGCCAGCTGCGGTCTGTATACTAAACCGAGATCAATAACCCTGTCGAGCTTTGCAGGAGAGAGTGTGAATGGCCCACTGCAGCTGCTGTTACTGAGCCCATGAAGGAGGAGCAGGGGGCAAGAGCAGTGTGTGTGTGTGTGTGTGTGTGTGTGCGTGTGTGTGCGTGTGTGTGCGTGTGTGTGTGTGTTAACAATACAAGGTAGCGGATGTACAGCCTGAGGATGGTTCATTCTGAAGACTTCACACAGGAGATAGCAATTTGAAGTGTGAGGAAGGATTCACCTTAAATTTTACTGGATTCATTCACTTCACATTAAGTTTACCAGCAAGTGTTTTCAGCATTATAACAATAAATCATTCTCTTTGTTTGTTGTCAGCGTTGGTGAAAAGAGGGAGCGTGTGCATTTGCGGTACAGAGGGTCGCAGTGGGACTCGAGGACCCCGCTCAAGACTGCAGGGGCTTAATGCTCTTGCAAGTGAGGGAGGTAAATTCATGCAAGAGTGTGAGAGAAGGGAAGCAGGAGAGCGAGTGAGAAAGAGAGAGAGAGATAAAGGGACAGACTTTTCCTGTCAGAGGAAGAACAAACAAAGCCACTGGTGTAGGCGAGGCTGGTACGCAGGGAGTGTTAGTTGGGTTACTTAGCAAACATTACACACTTTAAGGAAAGCGAGGCACTTCACACCACAGCACCTTTTAAAGTGCTGCACTGTTTTGATGCTACTAAACTTTACTATAGCTGCATGAGGAATGGACGTAGAAGTAGAAATAATCAGATATTTACTCAAGTATGTTTTTTAAGTATCTGAATTTAGTTGAGCCTATCCATTTTGTGCTATTCTTATATTTTATTATATTTATCCAGGGCATTTATAGAGCATGATCAGCTAATATAGATCAAACCAAAACTCTTAACTCTGTAAGGAGGGATTTGCACATAAATATGCAGAATTTGGAAACTGGAAGCATTTTGGTTTCTGTTTGTAGTCCAAGCAGTCCTGATTACTCAAATTTGAGCAGGTTGAACAATTCATGTAGAGAGTGGGAAAACATCTGAAAATATGCCATCTAGGAAGTACTGACCATTATCTGGCTTCAGCTATTTAGCTTTTTATTAGGTTTTCTGAATATATGCACTCATCAGCAACAATAGGCAGATGAACCAGGAAACCTTGGCACAAATTTCTTCTGGCTACCCAGGAAGCCCTGAAATATTGGCCACTATTCCTAGAGTCTAAGAGCTGGTGGGTTCCCAGGTTGGTACTGATCTGTCTCAACATAATAGAAATACACCCATCAAAGAATCAGTGGATTAGTTGTTGAGTTATAGAGGCTAGAGGGTTATTAACAGTTCCTCTGAAGCAAATTTAGATCACTACTGTCTATATATTCAGGGAGCTGATGTCAAGGAACTCTAGGCTGTAGTACTGAGGTTTTCATCTTTAATTTTTTTGTAAAGATTATAATGACAGGAGTGAGAAACAGATTTGATTTCAGGCTCATTCATGTATTTGTGATTTTAAAAAAATAAAATAAAAGAGCATTTATGCATTTTGGTTTCAGTTTCACTTAAATGAAGGATCTTTTCAGTACGCCTCCTACCACTGCAGCTATGTTTGGACAATTGCAGGTATCCAGAGGCTCTTGTCTTTCTAGTCCTCTGTAATTACAGGGTTGTTTCAGGCCAGCCAAAAGAGAAATCTGCTTTCACTGCAGTCTTTTTTTAGCTTCCTCAAAATGTAATTTCTTTGGCACAGGCAAGGAATTTGATTGCACAAAATTTCCGAAGAATGAATCTAAAGAGCCGACAACTTAACCGGCAAACAACACAATATTGCAGCCCCTGGGCAGCATGTTTAGTTTTAAATGTTGTTACAAGAATCGATAAAATTACTGTGAGAATTGGATTCAATTAGCTGATACTGGTGCTGACTGTAAGGAAGGCAGCGCATCAAATAAAGACCCTAACGCTCGTAAAACTCAAGCAGGATTCCCACTGTAGCAGTCAGGCGGGTTTGAATATCATTAACAACAAAAGCAAAAGTTGGTTCTAACTTTGCACGCTGCATGAGCGCATTCATCATCAAGACACAATCGGGGGATTCTTTTTATTGCAGTTTTTCTAAATATGCCATCCTGTATCTTTAAAATTAAATTGCAGTGATGTGTATGAATCCCATTACTTAAATGTCAGCGCTATCATAGGACTACACTCACTTGCTTGGATAGAGCAAAACATAATTAGTGAATTTGACCAGAACCCCAAACCTACTTCTGATTAACAGACCATGTTTAGCCAGTTCTGGGTAAAGTCTGAATTTAAAGTTGACTGGGTTTGAAGGCTGATGAAGGGCCTGACAGCACTTATCCGCCTCTTCCTCCTCCTCCTCACTAGGACACTGACTAACAATGAGAAAGACAGACAGACATACACACAGCATGGCCCTTTGTCCGCTGACAATAGGGATCTGTCCTTCACTGGGATGGGCTGATCTCTGGATGCAGCGCTTCAGTTTCTGCTCGGAGGTGGTGGGTACCGAAGAAGCAGGGATGAAAGCAGTCTCAAATCAGACACAAAGAATCAGGTGGTGAGAGAAAGAGTAGAGATATTTTAATATGACTGCTCTTCATGTTCACATCCCAGCTTTATCAGATTTTGATTGGATATTAAGCTACTGTGCAACAAAAGCACCCCCCCACCCCTTTTTTTTTTGTTGGGCCCACTGTGGAGTACTTCACATTTAACCTCAAACTACATGTTTACTAAGAATCATGATCTAGAGCTGACTGAAAACAAGCCAGGATAAATAGCATATTTGGTCATAGAACTTTGTAAGTATTAGTGCTAAGAGGAGGTACAGCAAATTAGATCTTAAAATAAATGATTTGGGATTGGAAAATGAAAATGTGCAAGCCGTGGCAAAAACACCTGTGAAAATTTAATCTCTTATATGCTGATGCTGGGTATTCCTTCTGGCTTTACTGTTGCACTGTGGGATCTGCTGTCAGCAGTTTTTTTTATGGACACAAGTTTTTCATTTTTTCAATCTGCCATCATTCATCTCTTTCTCCTCACACAGAAACTGGCAGTATTCAGTTCAACAGCACATGTAAATTCTCATTTTGCCATTTTCAAAGATAATACAGTTGCCAGATTTGAATAAGCTTCAAGTGCACAACTAGAAATTCTTAGCAAACGTTAGCTATCCTCACATTGTGGCTTGCATCCTTTTAAGTGGCTATCTTCTGAAGACACAGGGCATAAGTCTCATTTGTGAAGTGCACCCAGTAGGAAAAACTTCTAAAACTCTGGCTTGCTTATGTAGCATCACTTTTTACAGTAGCACATTTTCATTTCTGAAAGGCTGCTGAAGTGTGACACAGACAGATATTGTCCCCGTGCTGAGATGCTCTCTGGGATGGTGGGTAGTCATGGACAGAGGGGAAGCTGGGACCATTAGCCAGCTGTTCAGGACTCTTACAGTAGATCTATTCTCTCAACCCACCAATGGGCCATTACTCACGCCTCTCATTCCTCCTCTGCCACGCTTTCTCTTTCTGGTCCCTAGTGGTAATGTCACACTTAGGAAACACAGCAAAATCCACTGACAGGGGAAAATGAGCATGAGAAGAATGTGTGCCTGCATAAGAGTGGGAGGAAAGAGCACTGGCATAACATAACAGGACGTTTGCACACGCAATCAAGGAAATTGCTTTGTATTATCATACACAAACAAGAGAGCGCGCAGTCTGCATACTCTGTTTAATGGACAGATTAATCGAGCCCACTTGACAAAGTTAAAAAGTTCAAAAGAAAGAAAAAGCCTTTCAACACAATGATTCAGTCATGATTGTTTTAAAAAGTAGTTGTGACAGGTGCCAACATCAATAGATCTCTGCCCTGTCTGGATACCTCTTCCACACTGAGTGCTCATTACCTAAAGAGCTTTAGAGGCTGAGGTTATATTTTGAATTTCAAGGTTGTTGTTGTTGTTTTTTTTTTTTTTTCTAAGACACAAACTAAATCTTGTGTTGATATTAGAGTGCTCCAAATGGAGTTTAAAGAGGGAAGCTTCTAAAAATGTAAAACGTTTTCCTCTTATCTCTGCAGGCGTACAGCTGGATCAGCTTCAACATATACAGGCAAAAAAAAAAAAAAAAAAAAGAAGAAGAAGAAGAAAAAGAAAATAAATTATCCACATAAAATGGATCATACTCTAGAACATCAGAGATTAAAAAAAGAAAATGACTTTTTAATTAAGGACGGATTATATCTCGTAATTGATTTTTTTTTTTAATTTTCATTAAATTGTTAGAGTGTACCTGTGGGCCTGTGACACATCTAACCAACTTATCTTACGATACCAAAAGTTAAATAAACTCACCCGAAATGGATTTTCCATGATCTCGGCGCGGTGAGCCTGAGCAAGGATCAAGGAAGGAAACGCATGCGAATAACTTGAATTCTCCATGTTTTCCATATCAGGTAAAAGGGAAATATTCTGTTGTCGCGATTCCCACCTTCTTCACGTTTGTCATTACATCTGATTTTCACCTCACCCCATCCCATGCATCCCACACGTCCCCGTCCCCTCAATGGAAAAAGTTCTTCATTGTTGAGGACAGAATGAGGAGTTCGTGATGGCTTCAAGTACGATCGGGAATATGGAATCTTCTTAATAAACAAAGTTGTAGAAAAATCAGGTTTATTGTTTCCTGCTTCCTCACTTAGTCTTATTCTTTTTGTGGCGGTGGAGGCAGCAACACAAAGAAATGGACATTTGTTCAAAGCCCCACTATTCATGTTCATCGCGAATTAAAGACTCTGGTATACGACATTACACTGTGAACCTGAAGCAGGCAGCAGCAAAGAGGCGCTGGGCTCGTCGCGCACATAAAAAGCGCTCCAGCTGCGTATCAAGCGCAGTACTCAGGACGCGTCTGTTTGCACATTTGCTTTGACACAAGACTATATGATGATGTCATTATTGATCAGATCACTTAGAGTGGAAATTAAATGAAACTTGACTGTAAAATTGGAGACCTTCATTGTTTCTTCCTGAATATATATTTGTTTCAGGGTCGGCGGAAATGGATCCATGGCCAGAAGATTTATAGTGTTTGGGTGAAAATGGAAAGTGAATTTAATTTAATGCTTGGCAGTAATATTGAAGATAGCGTACCAATACTTTGGAGGAATACTTGAACAGTTGAAATATTCTAAAGTGTCATTCCTCTGAAATCCAAACAGCTTGGCTCGTCCCTGCTCCAATTTTTGTTAAACATGTTGCCACCTGCTGGTCACACTCAGGGCGACAGAGAGAGACAGTTTCACAGACGGTTCAACAACGCATCTGATTAGAGTTGATTAGAGCCATATGATGTCCCTCCTCTAATGCTCTCACCTACAGACAACAGGTGTGCCATTGTGTGTGAATTTGCACTCTATTCCTATTCGCTCTTCATCGCCCCTTTCGGAAACCTCATCAGCAGCTGAAAGGAAGACACAATAAAGCACTAAAAAATAAGAAATTATCATAACAAACGGGGATGCAGGCGAGGCCGGCTACATCAGTAGGACAGCATCTAATCTCCATTCAGTCTGGGTCCAGCTGAGATGCATTGCTGTGTTGTCTTTTGCAGGATCTTTCTGATCCGCTTCTGTGAAGGGAAGAATGAGGTGTTCTCAGCATAAACGAAATTAGATTGTGCAGATGGGACTGCTTTTAAATGTAGACAGCTTCTTCTGACACATACACACGCTCTCTGGTATGGGGATGAAACCTTGGCTTTTATTATTACCAGAAAAACGCATTTCATAATCAAAGGAAAGTACAATTTTTACATATGCAAACAACTTAAAAATTTTAAGATTATTCTGTGCTTTTCTTTCATTTCTGCCATTTATTACCATGATAGATTCTCACATTAAACATCATCCAAAAACTCAGATTTCATACTGCTCTAAACACTCTTTTCATTCAATTTCTTCTATCTATGTTTGGCTCTGTATGATGTCAGTCAGACCAGATATCCTTAATATAGTCATCTCAGACACACTAGATGTGTGAACAGAGGTCCCACCCACCTACTGTTAATCTTGTGAGGGGCAACCAATCAAAAGAAAGAAGAATGACCTTAAAGAGAGCAGAAGATAAGCTGAATGAACTGTGCATCATGCAGAGCTGTTACAGTAGACTAAAGATGGACAGGAAATGAGCATACATTTTCCTCTTTAAAATTCTCATACATTGATTGACAAATTGCTGGCACCACTGTTTATGAGGCAAAATTAGTGACAAATTACTGCAGTTTGCATCTCTACCAATACTAGATACTTGGATAGAGAGACAGGTGATTAGAATTTATTCAGACGCAGTATTAAAAACCTCATTCTTGGCAGCAATAAACTCATAATTGATTTGCAATTAAACAACTTAAAATCTTTCAGTGCAAAACAGTTTTAACAAAATGTTGCTGCATCTCCAAACAGTATCAGAATTGTTTGACCCTTTGACCCATCATTCACAGGAACAGACTGAAGGAGGCAGTGGCTCTTTGTAAGGGGTCTACATTTCCCTGTGGTCAGTTTCGGTTTGTATGTCTGTGCTGTTGTTTTGCATGTCTTTGTTGATATTTTGTTTCTCTTTCAGTCATTTTGAAGTATTCTGTGGTTATCAAGAAACAATAATGGTTCATGCAAAAAAAAATGTGACACTAACAAGCCAACTACCTCCACCTCCTCACTCTGGTAATTGGCCCATCAGTGGTGGCCAGTCAGATTTCATAGTAGGGCCTGTGCAGTTTTCTGATAATGTCTGTCATCTATATAGGACTGAGCAGCATTATTAATGCACCAAAAGACAATGAAAACAGAGCAACAGTGTGTAAATACAAGAAGTCATTTCATCATCGCAGGGTCGAGGGCAGTCAGTGTTCTGATGTGGTCCCCATCTGGCTATAATCAAAAACTACAAAAAGGTGAAGTGCAGAAATAAATACTGGTATCTGTGCCACACAGAGCCATTTCCCTGTGTGTGCACAACATCTTATTGTTCCAATTACTGTCATATACATGTAGCCGAGTCTGTATTTAGGTCAACATGTTGCAAGTGTTCCACATTATTCCCTATTAATGCTTCATACCTGAGCCAATTTGTGCTCACCATGTTCAGCATGTAGATGCCAGCCAGATGGACATAGGTTTAGTAATGTGTTTAATATGTTTTATGTCTAATTACTGGACTTAAACTTGCACTTATACTCTCAGAGCTGGCAGCAGAAGAATGAGTGCCTCCAGTTTCCATCTGTATTCATCCTGCTGCTTCTCTGTCTGTGCTCTGTCCTGCGTCAGACAGCTCTCTCTCTCTGCCATAGTAATCAAGACCCATTTGATGTGATTACTGTGGCGTGAAGTGGAAGACGATTGAAAGCACATTTTATTTCACATGTTGAAATAACATGACTAAATAGATTCTCCTTCTTTACTATTTCCATAAATCTCCCAGGACACTGCTGGTTTATCCATCAGTGCCGGCAGAGATCCCAAGCGAGCTCTGAATGACAACCTGTGTCACAGATACAGGGCTGTGGCATTTCCCCCAGCGGTTGTGGAGTCCCTGGCGAGCCTTCAGATGACACCCTGATGTTTTCAGTCAAAGATGAGATTGACACTGTTGACCTCTGACCCCTAATAGAGAAAGATGTTGGCAGACTGAAGCGGGGTGATACGGATGAAGAATAAAACATATATGTGAAGAGGAAAAATGAGGGGGATATAAAATGTTAAGAGAGGCACATAAAAACAGTGAGGTATTGGGAAAGAAAGCAAAGGAAAGAAAGATAAAGACAGCCAAGCAAAAGATAGGGAGCAGCAGATTTAGTCAATACACAAAAAAAACTCCTACACGCTCTCACTTGAGCCTGCACCTCAGGCTTTAAAAGAAAGAATAGACAGAGATAACGACAGCCATATGTTTTTCTTCCCTTCTTGTCCGTCTCTTTCTCATTCTCTGATCTCCATGCATTTTTTTTATCTCTGCGTTCCTTTATTGCCCTTAAATTAGCTCACACCAGTAGGCAGAAGAAAATGTCTCTCTTAGGGGATAAATGGACTGCCTCATCTTGACCATGTGGGTATGATTACCAAATATGAAATGTGAAATTGAAGGATTGAACGTGGCAGGATGATTAACAGCTCTGTATTTAATTCAGACACACTGCAAATCGTCTTAAAAGTTCCTCTGAACATCAGCTTGACTGAAACGCACTGGCGCCAAAAGCTTCAGTTGCAGCAATTTTTGACCAAACATCAACTGTTCAAAATTTGTTTAACACGCTGAGGGCACACACGCCACAGTTTGTTTCTTATGATTTAAAGTCAGGGTTAAAATTCAAGCTGTTGAGCATTTTTATACTGAGGACATTTTATTTCCTTTATCTACCGTTCAGCTGTTTCGGCTGAAAATAAAGCTGTCTATTATTTTATGATTAAATTTATAGCGGGATTCTGCAAAAGCTCCATCAAAATATATGAGATGTGAATGAAAGCTTGCCAAGAGTGTGCCGAATGAAAATGGGAGGGATTTAAAATGCAGGAGGCATTTTGCTGAGTAAATATATATATATTTACACCCACCCCATCATTTTTAAGTCAGTCGACTGAACTACAGTTCAATAGATCTGGATATTTGAATTGTCGTTGGTACAGGTTTAAAGTAAATGAATACATTTATCCAAATGTGGTTCTTCAGAGCAAAATATGCATCCCACTTCATTTTTTAAACCAGTCTAGTTCATAATTTTATGTGGATTCATATAAAATATACTTCATTGTCATAGACTAATTGAGTAGCCCCCGACCTTTTGACTTGCTATGTGTCACAAAAAAAAACAGCAGCCTTTGTAGAGATCCTGACCTTTTGGGCCTTCATTTGGCCTCTGACATATTTAGGATGCCATCAGTTGTTCCATCAGGGAGACAGTCCACTAAATTGTTTAAGTGATGTAAAATATGTTTGCCCATAAAAAGCACATTTATTCTGCATTTCACAACATAATGCAAGAAATACACAAAACAGTGAATAGAAATTTGTCACTGTGACTTTTTCCTTGTGAATGCCATCATTAATCATGCTCTGATGTATGTGGTGAACAGCTGCAGACAGCCGGACCTTTTGAATTAACTACACACAGTGGTCCAATGACATCCACCTAGATTTGCTACAACAGTAAAGGCTAGGAAAGCACCGATGCATTGGTGCCAATATCCTAATGTAATGTAACTTCAAGAGCCATTTTTATACAGACCCCACACTATATACTTAAATTCTGATAATACTGTACTTTACATAAATCCAGATCTTTTACTTTTTCACTAGTGTATTGTTACTTTAATGTACTGGAAGTGAATAGCACTTCTTCCACTTTTATAATAGCTGACTAAAGCAAACTTAGAATGATTGCTGTAGAAAGCGTGGCCTGCTTTCTCCAAAAAAGAAGATCTAAAGAGACTTGTTGAAGAATAAGTTATGGGGAATAGTTCGTCTGCCACAAAGTGGTACATTGAACTCACTCATGTGGGAGAAAAATGGATCAAAAGCAGCCTGCTCTGATGAAAAGCAGAAGGTGAATAATCTGCAGATGATAGTCTTTTAGCACAAATAATTTAGAACAAACCGCCCCAGTAATCCCGAACAAAGTCCTGATGTCATTTGCTATTACAAACATCAAGCTTCCTCACCCACGTTAATTAAACCTGGGGAGGTGTATGTGTGTGCTGGCAGAGATACCATTCAGGAGTGAATGAGTGAAGAGAGTGAGGAGGCGCGTATATTTTCCCCTTAAATCAGATACCCTGCACAGAAAATGAGCATTTCCCGGCAGGTGAGCCATAAAAACTGGCTGACATCTAATCCCAAGATACTGACATCTAAAACCCATCCAAATGCCACTGCAAAGGCATGTTGCTGAATGCATCAGCTTTAAAAGGCACACTGAGAGAAAATACTATGAGAAATAATCAAATAATTCAGACCAAAAACATCAAGGAATCACAGTCATCCGAGGATGAAACCGAGGCACTCAATAAGATCCTGCAGAATGATGATAATGATAGACTAAATAGGATTATACCCGCAGCACTACATTCACATACAAACACAAATGGATCCCACATGCGAAAAGAGAAAGTCTGTAATTTTACAATATTGTAATCAGCAGAGAGTGGTTGTTTGTCCTTTCAAGGCTCTTGTTAAGCTTTTCAAATCCTGCAGAGCTGCTGCGTGAGGGTGTCAAGGATCTGTTCAGGCCCACAAGATGATCTACCGTCACACAGGGCAGGTTTTTACTTTTCATTTAACACCTAAAAGCAGAATGAGGATGCAGTGCATGAATAAAACTGTAAAGATACAATCTGTTCAGGCAGTCTCACGGGTTTACACAGTCGTGTTCAGCTCCAATTGTTGGGAGAAGAAAATGTGATGAAATATTAATGTTCTGGCTGCTTGGGAAAAAATGGTAGTGAAAGATCTTATTTAGGTGTAAACAGTTCCAGTGCTGCCTGTGGCCGTTATACTTCCAAACAAGTGTTGCAATCCAATATGGCAAGTAGGAAATTGCATTCAATGCTCCTAAATGTATTTTAAATTGGAACTAAGGTCTAGTGTCTTCAACAAGATGGGTAGTAAATGACACGGGAAAGAAGGGACCTGAAATGATGACAGCAGCACAGGCTGGGGGGAGTGGTTGATGCTGTCAGAGCTTTCGCTGGCTCTTCTCATTCAACAGAACTCTATAGTGGCAACTTAAACGTTTGTGTTGGGATGGAAAATAGGCCATAGACCATATTAAAAAGCTCAAACAACACAAACTAATGAGGCTCTGTTTTTCTCGTTTATCGATTCAACAGCTTAGCCAGAAACAATATACCTGCAGCATATCTTTCTTATGTGCAAAAGCTCTCTTTACAAAGGCCTAACTGATGGTATCCAAACAAGAATTCACCCAAGAGAATCTCTGTGTCAGGCAGCTTTTTCTCCTCAGGCACTATCAGGTTCATTAGACATGCTGCTACGTGTGACACAAAACCTTCAGCTCTTAATCAATAAAACCAGTGCTGCTGGACAAGGCCACAGCTTTTACACCGGCTTTATGTTCCGCCAGACAGAGCTGTTAATGATGTTGCCACTGAACTGATAAAAGGAGATTTGGGAGGTGGCGGTGGTCTCTGTTGAAAGATCATACAGCATGTCCTTTTTTTCCCGCCTTGGCTCAAAGATCATAGCTCCAACATACTCTAGTGATGATGACACCCTAGTGAATCTATTGATCCACATTTGATGACGCTGAATGTGTTTGATCAGTGACCACAGACTCAAGAATCCGTCATAACCTTTTACATCAATGCATATATAACAAACCCCCATACATTTGTGCAATAAAGAAAAACAGAGCATTCAACAGGATTTCTTCTCAGTCTGTTGTTTTGTGTTGTCTATGACTGATGGAACGCTCGGAAATTTGACACACTAGAAATTGAGGGTGATAGTATTCTTTGTCATGTGTTAACTTTCTGGGTTTTTTCTGTGTGTGTGTGTGTGTGTGTGTGTGTGTGTGTGTGTGTGTATTTCTGCGTGTCCAATGATATTATTATAATAATGTGAAACCTATATGGCACCACATTTGCTGGCTCCAAAGCCACTTTCCAGTTGATTTTGTGTCTGTCTGTCTGGAGTTGAGATTTTTTTGCGCCTTCCTCTCTTCCTCGCCCTTGAGCACTATGATGCTCAGATCACTTTGGAAGAGGGCGGTGCAGAGGAAGAGCTACGTGTTGCTGCTCAGCAACAGATAGAAAGGAGAGAGAGAGAGAGAGAGAGAGAGAGAGAGAGGGAGAGAGAGAGGAATTCCCTCGCAGAAATAAAAGCAGCTACCAGGGCGTGTATCAGTTCCTATGGTGCCCATAATTTCCTGTGATACCTGTAGCTGCTGAAGGAGGTGGGAAGCCCGATGGATGAAGGATGTGAGGGCAGCCATCTACAACAAGCCCTGGGGTATATTTGCAGAGGGAACGTCATTTAATCTCTGCCTGGAGGCGAAATTATATTCGTCATCGCGCCGACTGTGTTCGAAATAGGCGTCCACCTCTGCCAAATAAACCTGTCATAGATACCCTTCTCTGGAATCCAGGGAACAAAGGTCTCGGCGTTCATTACAGGGTGCCGGCAAACTAAGATGTGCCATCAGTGGAGTTGAAATGCTGTTGAGTCTTCTCGCCGGAGGATTCGGTGAATTGGACGCGCTTTAAAGTAAGTTCTTACAGTTGTCTTTGTTTCAGCGCAGCTGAAGCTAAAATCGTTGCGGTTTTCTTCGCTGTTATTTCATGGAACCCACGTGGCTCCAACAAAGGTTTATCACTTTTGTCTTTCACGTTTAAAAACAAGTGTAGAAGCCCATCAATGGATAAAACTACATTTAAAAGAACTTCTTTTTGCGCGTGCCTCTGACTGTCTTTGTTTCCCTCTTTGTGTCTGTCGACTGTCGCCCTTTCTTTCTATCTTTCTGTGTGTTTCTGTGTGTTCCTCTCTCCAGATATGACAGGTCAGGTCCTGGGTGAACCGGGCGGCGGGGCTCACATGGATGACAACGCCGCCATCCGCATCAACGTGGGCGGCTTCAAGAAGCGTCTCCAGTCGGACACTCTCTCCCGGTTTCCCGAGACAAGGCTTGCGCGCCTGCTCCATTGCCAGTCCAAAGAGTCCATCCTGGAACTGTGCGATGACTACGACGACACAGAGAAAGAGTTTTACTTTGACCGGAACCCAGCGCTCTTTCCTTACGTGTTGAATTTTTACAACACAGGGCGACTGCACGTCATGGCCGAGCTGTGCATCTTTTCTTTCAGCCAGGAGATCGAGTACTGGGGCATTAATGAGTTCTTCATTGACTCCTGTTGCAGCAGCTCCTACCACTGTAGAAAAATGGACCAAGATCGGGAGGACTGGGATGACCGCAGCGATGAAGGAAGCACCACTTCATCTTTTGACGAGCTGTTGGAGTTTTACAACGACGCGTCCAGGTTTGACAAGCAGCTGTTCGGGAGCGCAAGGAGGCGCATCTGGTTGATGCTGGATAACCCCGGTTACTCTGTGGCCAGTCGCATCATCAGCATCCTCTCTATCCTGGTAGTGCTTGGTTCCATAGCCACTATGTGCATGAACAGCATGAGTGAGTTCAGCCTGTTGGACAGTGAAGGCCAGCCCACAGAGGACCCACGTTTTGAAACTGTGGAACACTTTGGCATCGGTTGGTTCACTCTGGAGCTGGTGGCCAGGTTCGTTGTGGCGCCAGATTTGCTGCACTTTTTCGATCACCCGTTAAATGTGATCGACCTGGTGTCCATACTTCCATTTTATCTGACACTTCTTATAAACCTGGTGGTGGAGAGCAGCCCCGCATTAGCTAACCTAGGACGCGTCGCGCAAGTGCTGCGACTGATGAGAATTTTCCGCATCCTTAAGCTGGCCCGTCATTCCACAGGGCTGCGCTCCCTGGGGGCCACACTCAGGAACAGCTACAAAGAAGTGGGACTGTTGCTTCTCTACTTGGCCGTCGGGGTTTCGTTTTTCTCCGTCATGGCCTATACGGTGGAGAAAGAGGATAACGAGGATCTCACCACCATTCCGGCATGCTGGTGGTGGGCCACCGTCAGCATGACCACCGTGGGATACGGTGATGTGGTGCCGGTGTCTATTGCCGGCAAGCTGACCGCCTCTGCGTGCATCCTGGCCGGGATCTTAGTAGTAGTGCTTCCCATTACGCTCATTTTCAACAAATTCTCCCTCTTCTACAAGAGACAGAAGCAACTGGAAATCGCAATGAGAAGCTGCGACTTCGACGAGGGGATAAAACAGGTGCCATCTGTTAACCTGAGGAATTATTACGCACATAAAGTCAAATCCCTCATGGCGAGCTTGTCAAATATGAGCCGGAGTTCACCCAGTGAACAGAGTCTAAACGAATCAATACACTGAAACAGTTTCATGGAGGACACCCAGTCAGTTTGGGTGACGCTGTTCATGTGGCCTATTGAGGAGCTGTCCAGAGTGCTGAAAGTCTCTGGGCAAAAAGTCTACTTCCTTCCACTGATGTCTGACCGTTTGCCTCTCTGTAGCTCAGTGCAATAATATGTTAATTTATGTGTCCATCACTAAGAAAAAATAAGCAAATGTAGAGGACAGCCCAAACATGATGTCTCACTGTGCACTATGGCCCCTCAACAAATAGGCCAAAATTTGACCACATGAAAAAGATGAAAAATACTGTAGTGATTCACAGTTACAGACAGTGTCACACTATAGTCCACTTTCCAGCTACATGTTGTGATCAAATATGTCTGAAGTAACTCCCACTGTATCTCTTTTGAAAGAGTCTTGATGTATAATTGTGGTGTTGCAACAATACTTCAGATATGTGGTTAAAACAAAGTGTATTAAAAACAAAGCAAAACAAAAATACATGATATACTTCCTTGCTTTTTAATCGGAGAGCTAGGGTCTGACTGTGATCCTGACTGAGAGAACACACGTAAGCCTGAGGGGTAGAAAGGGGGATTTATAGTAGCAAAGTGACTGACACAATATCTGAAACAGTTTGACAGGCATGGCAATAACCATTCAGAACTGACATGTTAAATAAATTTATTCTCTAAGGATTTGATTTTTTTAATGGCATCGCCATTCCAGTTCTCAAGAGACAATTTTAAAATTTTAATCAGTACATGTTTTAAAAAGAAAATAAAAGATGTACGCCCGTAATAGAAGCTATTCCACAGTGAAGGAGAATTGAGGAGAAAGGGCATTTGTTAGGGCATGGCTACCAGTTAATACACTATAGAGATAAAGTTCTAGTCATGCATTTCTCAGTGCTAGATCTCATTTCAAATATTTACAGAAGGCATTTTGTCTCCTGCCTGTAAACTCAGAAAATCTACATATTTCTCTCTCTTTCTCTCTCCCTCTCTTGCTCTCTCTTGCCCTCTTTCTCTCTCTCTCTCACTCTTTTTTTTAACTGATAACACAAGATTTATAATCCCACAGGGGAAGCATGACGTTTTTGTACCCCTCTCCATTTCTGATCAGCCTTGTAATAAGTAGCTCTCCCACTGGATGCAATAACAGCTGCAGAAATTCAACGGAGAGCACTCACTTATAGTGTTATTGATTTCAGCTTAAAGGATGATGAGCTATTTGATAGAAGTAGGCTGCACCTCTAAAAAAAAAAAAAGAAGTCAAATTTTGCATCATCTCATATTTCGGCACAGTTAGCTGTATTGATTTCCATTTTTAATTTAAAGAGCATTTCATTTTTGACACCAGTCCTTAAAATGAGAAATGATTATGATCGTATTGAGCTGAATCTTCTCATCAGCGTTGCACGGCTGCGAGTGGAAAAACGTCACTTTGTCACTGTCAGTGTTTTGTTTTTCTCAACTTACAGATAATTCATACGTGTGTGCACGTTTGGATGACTCGAACAATCAAACTAATTTGCTCCTGTGGCTGAGAGATAATTTAAAATTCATTGTCTCAAGTTTAATTTGGGTAGACAGGCAGAAGTATTTTACATATTGCTGCTCATAACTAATTAGTCTGAGCATACAAAACCACATATTGCAGCTCAGTGGCTGTCACCTGTGGTAAAGGAACCTCCAGAAGAATCCAAAAGACAATAAAAGACAAAGTTTATGTAGTAATTATTTTTAATTTATGTACTATTGTATAGGTTTAAATAATGAAAAAAAATCTTTGAAAATCAATGAGCTCTTGGATGTACACGGTCATATCACATAAGTGAACACTGAGTATTAATTCATTCAAGGAGCAATAGAGCATTTCAGTGCATTTCAACAACCTATTTGCAGCATTCTTTCTCAGTATTTCTGGGAGGCTCATTTGAAATAATATTTACCCTCAGAGTCCAATTATATCAGTATAACACTTCACACGACCCCCCCCCTCACCCCCCACAGCAA
>VUQK01015560.1:34438-46740 GCA_015106715.1 Bujurquina vittata
GCTATATTAAAATAATCAAAGTGAATTTAAGATTTACCATAATTTTGTGTGTATTAGTTGAAGCTTTGTTGTACTGCCAGCCTTTAGGATTATCACTGATTGGAATAAAATTATCCACAGATGCTAAAGCCTCAGTAAAGGCAAGAGTTACTCTGAATCATCTCTCCAGCTAGAAGGGAAAATATGAGGTACTAATCTCAGTATGACAAGCATTTAATTTCACCTTATAGTATTGTTATGTTATTTTATCTTTTTACTTTCACCCCCCCCCCTTCTTTTTTGATAGTTTTACAACCTGCAGGGAACGACTTGACATATGTTGTTATCAGGTGAAGAAGACTAAAATGCACTTTTTGCAGTCCATCTTCTAAACATCGTAGTTTCAACACTGCAGACCCATGTAAGCAACACCTGCTGATAAACTATTAAGAAACCTGATGTAAGTGCAGTCAGATCCTCTGAGCACTACATTTCTCTTTAGTTAACCTTCATATCTTTTCTTGACCTCGTGATATTTTCCATTAAGGTCAGAGAAACAGAAAAAATATAGGAAGTCATTTAAAATTTTCATTTTTTAAAATGTATTTGCTATTCAGCAGCAGCTTGTGTTTACAGGAATTAATTAGCAGGGCTGTGAGGTCCAGTACAAGCCTGAATACACATCACTGACAAACACCATCAGATTTCACAGAACCCCAAGTCCATATGACACACACACACACACACACACACACACTGACTGGCTCATTAAAAGAGAAATGTGGAGCAGTTTATCACAGAGAGTTCATGCAGATCTGGAGCATTATCGACCTAAAAATGGCACAGCCTGTCACTGCTCTGTCACGGCTATCGACACGCTGTCTGCAGCTAGATGGATGTCTGTTCCATGGCTTTAATTGGCTGCTCTGATATCCACAGAGATTGATCAGTGGTTTCACAGCTTACAAATGAACTGCCACAGGATCAGTCACTGGTTATCCAACACCTGCTCCACAAAATCTCCAGAAATTCCAATGACAGGAAGTCGCATATGGGAAATTCCCAGCACCAAGAATTTTTCACTACTCGTAGAGTGCAAAACTAAGAAAGAAAAACCACTTATTTCTTAAACTAACAGGTGAAAGAGGCTTGTAAATTACTTAAATGGCAGACACTTCATGATTATACTTCATGTAACGTATGCTTCATTTGTGTAGTAGGATACGATGATGAAACTGATAAAATACACCCAGCAATTAAAAAAAGGCTTCCAAGGAAATCCTTTACCTTTAAAGAACCTGCTATTTTACAGTAAACAATGGAGGGGGCAATGCTTGCTGCACAGACTGTATATTACTGCACTTACAAGGTATAAATGTTTATTTTTAACAGCTCTTCTGATAACTGAGGTTTACAAGCGCACAAATTTTAAATGGTGTCTAAATTTGTTAATAGTTATAAAATGCATAAAATGGGATATTTTAAATAAATATTTGCTACACTGCAATGCTGCAACCAACCAATGTGAAGGAGAGATTCCACAGGATTAATAGTAGTCCTGTGGAAAAACTACACTTTGTGATTCAATGTCTGGTTGCATGGCTCAGTTTGGGCCAAGCTTTAGCTGTGGGACAGATGGTCTCACACTGAATACTTTGGTATAAAAAGGATTTCATGGCCCAGTCAGTGACTGTAAGGTGCCCAGGTCTTGAGGCTGCAAAACAAACCCAAATCCTTACCACCATCACCCTCCACCACTGCAACTAAAATTTGAAGTGTATGCAATGCACTGAAGTCATTATCATCCGAACAAATAGCAAATTGACACAAATTACACACTTATTTAAAGGCTGTGGCCTTTAAATAGGAAAAATAGATCCTATCCCAAAAGTAGAAAAACATTACAGAGGTTGGGAAGATCAAGCATGCTGAGGAAGAGGATGCGAAAGACCATTTGTTTCTGATGCAATCTGTGCAACTACTGATCATAATAACATATGACCAAACAGGAAGTTAAAAGAGGAGGAGCATCCACCTTGATTTGCTTGAATACTGCATTTATGACACTATGTGTCTACACTTCTTTTGGGGGCTATGACTTATAGAAAGGGGAACCAGGGCAACCAGAGCAGTCTCGATACTTTATCACCTGAAATGGGAACAGGTTCCACTGGGATGCCCTGGTTTTTCTTTTCTTTTTCTTTTCAACCAGTTTCACTTTCCATAGCCTCTTTTTTTAAATACATACTCTCTGTTTCTTGGTGCAGTATGAGATATTTCTTAGTAAAGCATTTGTAGGTTTATCAGAAAAATATGATATAACATTATATATTATAAATATAAATAAATATAATTTGTCAGTGTGATAGTACAAAGATGTTGTGTGGCATTGTTTTAAATCTGTGTTTCAGTAAAAGGATATGATGAAGTAATTATGTTTTACTATAATTACTGCTTTGCATGAATTCCTCTGGTGTCCAAAAGGTATTTTGAAACTTGAGATCAAGCAGAAAGTTAGCTGGTTGTATAGATGAGAATGAAGCACTGTGAATCTATCTACAGTTTTGATAAAATCATGAATGGTTTTAGAAAATATTATCCTTAGTGTACGAAAAATGATCATCTATACATAAGATCTGGATGATGTGTATCTAACAACTAGGTGTGACTAGATATTTAGAATGCAAGTAGTAGTAATTACATGCATTTTTAATTATATTTAAATTTTTTTAAAACACTGTGAAATAAAAAAGAATCAAAGGCAGTAATCCAAGGCATCACTATGGGTTATGCTAAAACACTATTATCTAAAGGATGATGTCTTTGATTCTAACCTAAAAATCTTAACAGACTGAGACTGCATGCATGAATTGAAATACGTAGTGTGCGCCTCTTTATATGAATAAACTTTATGCAAAATTCATATATGTGTGCTTGGCTGTAGTTAGGGCAGAGAGGCAGTTAATCAGCCACCTGTCTTTTCTTTTAGCTTCTCCAAAGGGACGAGCCAAGAAGGCAACCGCTGAGAGTGAAAGACAGTATCTTGATTACATTTTTCATCAAAACAATAGGCTCTCTCTCCAAGTCTAGCAACTGGCAGCAGCCCAACCATATAATTGAGAAGATTTCATATTGCCAAGTAGAGAAGCCTGTTTCCCTGTGGGTTAGAGAAACAGGTAGATACCGGGAATAAGAAATAAGAACATGAAAAAGGCAGCCTGTCCTTTAAAACATAATCTTATAGGTAATTTTTGTAGGCACGTTTTATGACCAATGCCTACGTTTTAAAATGAACTCAATTGACCCCTGGTGATAGTACACAAAAGGGTATGTGAATAACATGTTCAGCATGCTAATCCTGAAGAAATATCTAAATATGAAATTTCTAAGGATTTTCAGAGCTGAAATGAATTGAAAATGATGATGAAGGATGAATTATAGGATGGTGGCTCTCTGCTCCCAGACAGCGAATGTTGTCTGTCTTGATAAGTCACTTTCTGATCCCTTGTTTCCAGACAAATTAGGCAGAACACAAGCACCAGAGGAGAGCAGCTTGATGAGGTCTGTGGAATCAATATGCTATTAAAACCTGTCTTTGCCCGCCTCTGCCCATCTGTGCCCTCTGGCTGGAATAACTGCCTAGCCCTGGCTCACTGAGGGGCTGGCAGAACCTGCTGTACTTGAACTGAGCAATACAGACATTTTCTTCAGCTCTGAGATTAAACCGTCAGTAACTATTTCACATACTTGAAGACCATAAAGAGACATTAAAATTGATTAAAACACACATCTTCAAAAGGTGCATCCAGACATCTCCAGCTTAAGATCTTCTGCCATGCAAAGAGGAAGATCTACCAAATGCTTGGGAGGATGTGACATGATCACTGCTTTCCACGCAGAGGTAAAAATTATTGCTTTCTCTTGTTAAGCACATTTATCATATGACACATTTAGCTCAGTGAGAAACTAAAATGATGGTGAATCCAAATGGGAAAAAAAAGAGGTCTGGACAAGTATACTTCAAAAGATATTTCTGAAATCAGCAGCTCCAATCTGGTTTATCCTGAGGACATACTTAGCATTTAGAGGAAGAAACTTAAAGAAACACCTTGTTATTTTCTTCAAGCAAGGAGAAAAAAGCCAGAAAAGCTGTAGGGATGGTTCTTGTAAAATCTCCTCAAGGATGAGCCCTTTCACTGTCAGAAAGACATCTGATAGCAAAGAACAAAAGTCCTCCTAAAGTCTCAGTGGCTCCCATCTCCAAAGATAAAAGAAAGAAACTCCACTGACCCCTCAAACAGTCCACCTCTCTGGGCATGTTTAGAAGAGGACAAGGAGGTGGAAACAAAAGAGGAAGGCCTCAAGGTAGAAACAGATACACTGTCACAGTCTGCATGATATGCAGACAAATTGTTGAACGGTGGTTGTGGTTAATGGTGGTTGGCAAACCAGCATAGAGGTGCATTACCTCTACCTACTGGACTGGAGTGTGAATCAGGATTTGGACAAGACAAACAAAAACTCTAGATTCTATTAAACCAGGTCTCCTCACAAATTTCATCAACTAACCATAAATTTGCAACAGCGCCTTTTCAACAAGGTCCTCTAATATGAAAATAAATCTTCAGCTGTTTACAATTTTCTATCAGTTCCTTGCTATCCCGGTCCTAGGCCCAGCACACTAGCAACACGTGCACCCACTGTCCATTTGGGTGCTTGCCTGTCAACGGCAGCGTGACATTAAGACCTGTGTGACCTAACCTAATGGGTGTTTATCTCTTCTGTCTGGTTCCTACCCACTCTCTTCCTATGACCAGCATGCCTTTGAATGTTATAAAGATACCTTCCTGTATCGCTGATGTCCCAGTGCTTCTGCTACATCCTTTGGATATGGCCATTAATAACGCTCTTAAATTCAGCTTTGCTTAATGGTGTCTGTAAATCAACTAATTGCAATTTCAGTGACTGCTTTGCCAGTATATCCACATCCTCATTTCCTTACACTCCCACGTGTGCGGAAACCCAACCTTTACACCCCTATTACACATCTTTGCAAACTATAATACATTTCATATATAACATCTAATCTGCACGAAGTCCCACATGTAATACTCATTAGTGCTGACAAACTATCGGATGCAGTAAGTATATCTTCTTGATTATTTCATTGTGCCTACTGTAAACCCAGCAATATGGCTACCAGCTCTACTGTCTGTACTGACAAACAATTTGTTGCTCTTCTTAATACACTGCCTGCCCAACAAAAAAGTCACCACCTGGATTTAACTAAGCAAATAGACATTAAGCATGGGCGATTATCTTTCAGCTGGCAACAAGTTGAGTTGCATTCCTTACAACCATGTCAAAAGACACATCCCGTGGTCGTGGAAAAAATGGCAATCTGTTTGAGAAGGGTCAAATGATTGGCATGCATCAAGCAGAGAAAACATCTAATAATAATAATAATAATAATGTCTTACACTTATATAGCGCTTGTCATGGTACTCAAAGCGCTTTAAAATTTTGTGCACTATTCATTCACACCCCAATCACACTTGGTGGTGGTCAGCTACTAATGTAGCCACAGCTGCCCCGGGGCAGTCTGACGGAAGCGTGGCAGCCAATCCGCGCCTACGCCTACTGCCATAAAAAAAAAGAATTGGGTTAAAAACTGTCCAATGCATTATTAAAAACTGGAAGGATAGTGGGGACAGATCTTCTTCGAGGAAGAAATGTGGCCTGAAAAAAATCCTAAATGATCGTGATCGGCAATCACTTTGGAGAAATCAAATCGAAGAAAAACAATAGTAGCACTCAGGGCTATGTTCAATAGTGAAAGTAAGAGCATTTCCACACGCACAATGCGAAGGGAACTCAAGGGATGGGAATGAACAGCTGTGTAGCCAAAAACCACTAATCAGTGAGGCTAACCGGAAAAAAAGGCTTCAATTTGCTAGGGAGCATTGGACTCTGGAGCAATAGAAGACGGTCGTGTGATCTGATGATTCCAGATTTACGCTGTTCCAGAGTGATGGGCGCATCAGGGCAAGAAGAGAGGCAGGTGAGGTGATGCACCCATCATGCCTAGTCCCTACTGTACAAGCCTGTGGGGGCAGTGTTTATGGTCTGGGGTTGCTGCAGCTGGTCAGGTGTAGGTTCAGCAACATTATGTGCTCAAAGAATGAGGTCAGCTGACTACCTCAATATACTGAATGACAAGATTAATCCATCAATGCATTTTTTCTTCCCTGATGGCACGGGCATATTCCAAGATGACAATGCCAGGATTCATCGGGCTCAACTTGTTAAAGAGTGGTTCTGGGAGCACGAGACATCATTTACACACATGGATTGGCCACCAGAGACTATACTTCAACCTCACTGAGAATTTTTGGGTGTGTTGGAAAAGTGGTCAGAATCTGCCGCCATCACTGCAAGATCTCGGGGACAAATTAATGTAACACTGGATGGAAATAAATCATGTGATATTGCAGAAGCTTATCGAAACAATGCCACAGCGAATGCATGCCGTAATGTAGTGCAAGCCACAAAATGTAGTCTTGCACAACAGTCACTGTCAAGCTTTGCAACATAATTTCTGGTATGTTTAAGACAGCTTTGGCCCAGCCTTCCTGTGTGGGTGTCTCCAAGTGCTCTGGTTTTCTATTATTGTACAAATTAGATTAACTTTTGATCCTTTCCTGGGAAGGAAAAACTTCCTTTTAACAGGAAGAAACGTCCATCAGAACCAGGTTCAGGGAGGGGCAATCATCTGCCATGAATGTGGATGATGATGGAACGAGGGGAAAGAGAAGAAACACAGTGAGACAGGACAAAATACACAAATAAATGAGATAAATGTGGGAGAATGCCCTTTTGGAATGAATAGCAAGCAGGGTCAGCTGTCACCTGCATGAGTTCATGATAACTAAATGTATTGCCAAAACCACTCCCAGCCCATCCTTCACCAACAACTACCCATCTGTAGACGCTGCCCTACTCTCTGACTATCCCCATAGGTATTACATTTCAGTGGTCATCCATTCATTTAAAAATACAATGTCAGCACCTCTCTCAATTCACGAGACAGGCAGTTCATCAGTGCAGCCACATACATTCAACCATCTCACAATACACAGGAAAAAAAGTCTAATCTGACAGTTCCCTAGGAAACAGCTTCATACTCCATTGTGGGCTGGAGTGACATTTATCAAGCTAATTTCTTAAATAAAACAAGTATAGATCACATGTATCATCATCTATTTCCTGTATGTCTCACAACATAAAATATGTCAGAAGAGAGGTGTCGAACGACAAACAGAGACTTGGAGTAAAATATTTTGCTTCAAAAACACATAGACCACATCCAAAGTAATTTAACAAATACTTCTCTTGAGTGTTCATCTCCATTCTGTGACCTCTTGGTTGGGTGACTCCCAATTTAGAGTGATTCAACACTCAAATGAAGTATAGCAAGTGTGTCTTTGGCTATGCGCCACATGAAAGAAGACAGGTGGGACTGGGACTGATGCTGGTGTAAATCACAAGTCTGTAATCTTGGATTCTGCACTTCATGTCCCTTTTAGCGCTCGCTTCAGTGTTAGACTGTTTACTGTTCATTTATCTTACTGTTTGGTTTGATTCCATAATATATATTATGTGTGCCAAGCTCATCAAAATATAATTATTATTTTCTCTTATTAGCTATGAGGCATTATATGAATGCTTAATTTTAAGACCTGGTAAGGACTAGATGATTTTTAGTCATGTCCTGATATGTGTAAACAGAGGTATGCATTCTTTTTGCAATGGCTGTATGAATTTCAAATTTGAATCAGCTTCACTTTGAATCAACTTCAGATATTCTGTCTGCTTCATTTGGCATGAACTAACAAGGGAAACTTTTCAAATAACTTTGGAAAATGAAAATGGGGGACTGTATAAAAATCCACTGGTATTTAGAAGCTTTTCAGTTTTTATACATGGATTAAGGTTTTTAATGGGAATACACCTTATAGCACAAGCATCAGCATCCAGAAGCATTGACCTGCATTTTATTTATGTACACACTGTTTCTCTGTCACTCAGCATCATAACAAGCCATAAAAAAAAAAATCCCCAATCAGATAAAGTCTCAGACGACATGGTCAGTTGCTATATTTCAATATCTTCACTGCTCTTTCATCAAAATTCCAGCTGACTAATAAGATATGATTATTGCTCACCACAACACACAGCACTTATTTTTGATCAATGAACTGCAAGAAGGATGCTCTCTATGTTATGAATCATGCATTGAATGATGAGCACAGAAGCTCCAAACAGCGTCCACAAATCTACTTCAGCAACAATTAGTAACAACACATTCAGAGTCAATCTTGGACACTGGTGCAGAAGAAAAAAACAATTTTTATGATGTGAAAATCTTTTTTTGGCTGATCTCTTTAGGCATCACCAGAGTGGGTCATCAGCATATCCCCAGGATTTATTCTTTCATACAAACCATCTGCATGTCCTCCTTCACTACATCAGCCTCCTCTGTGGTCTTTCTTTTTTCCTCCTGCCTGGCAGCTCCATCTTCGACACCCTTTGTCCAGTATATCCACTATCCCTCCTCTGCACATGTCTCAGCTCTGAGCTGTCCCTCTGATGTACTCATTTCTAAGCCTGTCCATCCTGGTCACTCCCAATAAAAATCTTAACATGTCCTGCTCAGCCTCCTGTCTTTTTGTCAGTGCCACTGCCTCCAAACCACATATCATAGAAGATCTCACTATCATGTTGTAAGCCTTTCCTTTCACTCTTGCTGCTATCCTTCTGTCACAAATCACCCCTGATACTCTACTCCACCCTGCCCTCTCTGCTTCACCTCTCTTGTCTGTTGCTTTGGATGGGGTATTTAAACTCATCTACATTCACTTTCTATACTCTTTGCATGTTCACCTTTCCACCTGTCTCTTTCTCATTCTCAAACATGTATTCTGTCTCGCTTCTCTATACTTCTTCATCAACATTGGCATGAAACCATACTGCCGCTCACCAATCTTCAGCAGTTTTTCCCCATAGCATCCATCCATCTGACAGAGATGGATATAATGAACATTTAATATTGGTGAAAATGTACATCTTACTTAGATTTGCTTTGGTACTTAATTTTATTTTCAGAAGAAATTGATCATCCTGCAGTCACCCTATAGAGGTCTCAAAATTACTAGATGTTGCTGTGTGAAACAGGGTGTTGTGCCAAAGGCCTCGTTTTGATGGCTTTGGTTGCTAGCAGATTGCCAGGGGAGTGGTCGAATGGAAGATCTGCAAACAATTGCTTATTAACCACAGAGCAGTAGTAAAACTTTAAAAAGTGTAACACAATGTGGAAACGAAGAATGTTTGCATTCAGAGTAAAAGTTGTTCCTTTCTGCTGAAACCAACACATTTCACAGTTTGAAAGAAAACATTCTCTGTTTCCAGTTTGCATTACACTTTTCACAGCTTCTTTATGTGAGTAGGCGACCTCAGCAACCTTCTGGGAAGCAAATCAGCAGCCAAGTTGGCCCTGTCATCAGCAGGCTTGTTCAGGATATATGTGCAATGAGATACTTCAGAGACAAATAGGACAATACTACTTAGCATATATAATTTTATAAATCACAGCTGACCGCTGCCTGTTGTGGAGGGCAGGCAGACAGCTAACACCTTTTTGTTGTGACCTTTGTGAGCTCTGAATCCTGACTTTGCTGCTCTAATAAATGTGGATTTTAAATGATCTGCATTAATGACAATAGGGTTGAATGTAATTTAATATAGTAGCTTTCATATTGGTTTCAGAAAAAAACGTTACACTACCGACACAACTCTTACAGCACTTCCATAACACCCTACCAACATTCATCATTTTCTTCTAGCAGTTACAGATGCTACATGCAACATTCATGCTAGCTGTTCCAATTAGTATAACGAGTTTCAAAAGTGAGGACACAGCAGAGAATAAAGTGAAACTGAATTATTCCCATCTCTGGTTAATTATACACCTGCTGTATAATGATGGGTCTCAAACCAACATAATGATTTAATATTTAAACAAAATTCTGTGATGTCCTCATGTTTCATCAGATATTAAAGTCTGTAAAATGCAAAAACACAATTCATATCCGTAGAACACTTCAAACCATCATTTGAATTGACCTGCCGACCAAAGCCGGCGACACCTTGCAGGACTGAGCTAGCAAGAAGAGGATTTCTCCAAGTAAAATCCCCATAATACCATAAGACCACTCTTTGATAGTGCTCAGGCAGCCTGGCCTTGCCTACCCACCCACAAAACTGTTGTATAACGCCTGAGAGTGAACTCTGGGTCACCCACATCTCAGTCTCACACTTCTCTAAAACATTTGAGAGTAGTAGTAATGTGTTCTGTGTGTTCAACAGAATGAGAAGGATCAAAGAGTTAAGATGCTCTTAGGCGAGTGCAGAGAGTGGCTGTACACAGAGTGGATGCAGTTAAGGCTCCAACATGGGTATATAGGCCTAATGCAACAAAATAACCTTTATTAAAGGTATCCATTTATTATACCTGCACTCTGCATATGATCTCAGTCTAGATTTAGGTGTACTTCATCTCATCTCTATGATGCATTAATAGGCTCATAAACTTAACCCCAAGCCCAAGATGTGAAACATAAGATGTATAAGCCTGGATTGAGGTTAAATCTAAGCACAGCATAACTTGCTTTTACCCTCCTACACCTGCTCATCTATACTGATTCAGTTACAAAATAACTCCTCTGCTGCATGCATCACTTAATTCATTCACTTCTAACTTCACAGGCAATGAAACAGATAATGTTTGTAAACTGTTTGGGCTCTTCCATTCATCTGTCTTTATTCAGCTACTCGCAAATGGAAGTCTGCACTTGTGCGCCCCTCTCAGTATCTGTAATTGTAATGAATGACCACCCCCCCTTAACAAGCCTCACTGTAGGCTTTTAGTCGTGATGGCTGCTGGGAATCCTTGTCCACTGGTTGGGAATGAGAGTGCACTCTGTGTGACTATTAATCTGACGCGAAAAGAAATAAAGTTCTACAGTGAATTAAAAGTATAAGTGCATGCAGTTGCATGTCTCTGTAGTGTAAATCAAAGAGATGCAGGAAATTGCCAGTATCTTGTAACACCCAAGCAGATAGGAAAGTGGGTGGCGCAGCAAATAAATGACAGCGTCAATTGTCATCTGCCTCACGAACTGTCTTTTGTGGCTCTTTTCTTTTCTTTTACAGCTCTTTTCACAGAATTTCCCAAGTTTAATTACTGCATGGCTCATTCCATTCCTTGTCTTCGCTCTCTCATTTACTTCTCAACCATGCTTTCACTTTATTCATACCAGGAGCTCCCTGTTCATGTCATTGCAGGTCCCGATCCTCCTCTTTTTCTCAAATGTTTCCATTTACCTCTCTCTTAAAGATAAAATGATAGTCCCGGTAATTAGCTTGTGAGAGGTGTAAGAGGCTGTGTGGGCAGAAGGAAAAAGAGAGTATACAACAGACTAAAGATAATGAGGAGATGAGAGGAGAGGAGAGGAGAGGAGAGGATTAGAGACATCCTTTAAAAAGAAATTAATTACTGGCCAGTATTTGTCCACAGTCTATGTCCCAGCACATACAGTATAGTAGACACACACACACACACACACACACACACACACACACTTACACTTATTTGCCAAGTAATCCAGCTTCCGAGCACACTGTAAAAAGTCACATTTAGCTAATTTGTTCTATTCAGCTGCCAAAGCTTGTGGCAGTTCAATCCAGGATTTTTTGTAATCTCAGCTACTAGTGAATGAAAAGCAGACTGAAAGAAGTCAAACTGAAAAAAGCATTTGCCTCCTGGCTCATAGTCTGTGTTTTCACTGTTCAGACCACAGTTACCACAGTAGATGAATCTTGGTGGATGGTTATTGTTCAAAATGAAATAAAAACAGTGTAATTTGCACTTCCACTGTACATTCATCTCCATCGGTGCAGACCTGAGCCAAAGTGTTGAACATGGATACATTATCTCACAGCTTTGATATTGAATTAGGTTCCCAATCAATATCCACTAAATTACAGATGTAGTATAATTCATTAAATTCATTTTTTTCCCTTTGTAGTTACCAGGGAAACTTTGAGTGCATCAAAGGATTCACAGTTTATGAGGTTTATCTCAAAGAATACTTTCAGCAGCATCAGGTGGGTGTTTAATGACTCACTGCTGCAGTCTCTGTTCTGCTAGATGAACATATACCGTAAAGCTGAAAAAACAGAGTAAACACATGTTTTACCAACAG
>VUQK01015562.1:0-12798 GCA_015106715.1 Bujurquina vittata
GTAACTATTGAAGTTAACTCAGAAAGATCGACTGGAGCAAAAGAGTCTAAACAAATACCAGCAGTTCTCAAAGCAGCTGAACATGAAGTTAAGTCTCTGAGATGGTTTTCAGTAATTTTTTCTCTAATGGTTAAGATTTTATTTGTGAAGAAATCCATGAAGTCATTACTGGTTAGAGTGAAAGGAATACTCGGCTCTACAGAGCTCTGACTCTTTGTCAGCCTGGCTACAGTGCTGAAAACAAACCTAGGGTTGTTCTTATTTTCTTCAATTCAAAAAGATGACTACTAAGTTGTCCTAAGTAAAGGACACGCATTAAACATTGGCCGTGCAGAACATGCAGACTCTAGCCTGCAGCTTTATCGCAGGAAACCAAAGACAGATTTTCACACCCCTGTTTAGTGTTAGGGTTTGAGGTAGAATGAGGTTCGAGTTAGAGTATGGGATTTGCACCTACTTTATAATACTGCATACTGCAGATTATCAGTTGTTTACATTTATATTTGCGTCGTATCTACACTGCTCTGCTATTACAAGTAAGAATTATCACAGTTGTTGAGGCCTTCGTCTTTGCAGCATGTACTTATGTTTCTGGGAAGACGGATTTCACACTTTGGTAGCAATTTGGCATATTACTGTAAATCAAGCAATAGTTGCAATGCTTAAATTAACTCTCAGTGAGCAAACATGCCTGCCGGTGTGCCCCTCTCCCTACAGCAGACAACAACCCCTCTAAACATGAAAGACCCGCTTATCAGTTTGAAGTGGATTGAATGAACATTTTTCTGGAGATTGCCAAAGAAGTACAGAGCTGTAGAAAAGTATTCAGGCACCTCATTCCATTATATTTTACTAGAAAAAGGATTTTATATCCAAGTATGTCTGGGTATTGGCAATCGGATGCTCCCCAGATGGGGGATAAAAATCTGATGGTACTTTTCTCCATTTAGGTCACACTCTCCAACACCTGTGGCTGAAATCCAGCCCAAACCCTGACAGAGCTTCCACCGTGCTTTACAGATGGCTGCAGACACTCATTGTTGTGCCTGTCTCCTGACCTCCGCACACACTGACAACAGTTTGATCCAAATTTGGAATCATCTCTCCATAAGAGCTTTTTTGTTACTCATTTTCACTCCAGTTGTTGTATAATTTGGCATACCTCAGCATATTCTCCCCATTTCCCTTCGCTTCTTGACATCCGGCCTTCCACTGACACCATTTCTAATGAGGTGAACACCAGATGAATCAACCGAAGGGTCAGCTGCATCTCTCAGGTCCTGTCATGTCTTTGCTAGATTTTCAGATGCTGTTCATTTGCTTTAGCTAGTGTCTTTTTTTTTTCTTTTTTCTATTTAAGACCTGTCAAATCTTTTATCCTCCACTTTACCAGTTTCCTTCATTTTTTTAGGGACGCAAAGACATATCCCAAATTTTCAGCCAGTTATCTCTGACATCATAAAGAAATCAGAACAACTGATGTGTTTTTGTGACAGGCTGCTAATAACAAAGTGCCTAAAGAGATCATTTCAATTTAGCTCTTTGCAAAGTTGTCTGTTTTGTGTAGACACAACACTGGTTCATACCTTCATTTAGGTGCCTTTCTTGCTTGAATGACTCACAGGTCAGTGTTTAATGGCTTAACAAACAAACAAAAATTCCTCTAAAAATGGTCAGGTAGAAGGACTGAACTGACAACAAGTAAAAAAAAAAGCAGCTAATGTCCAAAGTTAAACCGAACGCCCTTCAGAAACCCTGGAGAACGACTGCTCAAGATTACTTTAATAAATTACAAGAAAGTCTGGCTCCCTGGCGGCAAAAATATAGAAATGAGGGGTTCCTCTAGACTTTTGCACAGGCCTGTAAATATTTGAAACCTTAAAACTTGTTCAAAAGGTGCCTGTGCAGAACAGGCAGACTCTGGATTGCAGCTTTCTTTTGTGAACTGCTCATTCCAACAACACAAGTGAGTGCCGAACATCATTTCTCTCAGGAAACCAAAGACAACAAAATTTCACTCCCCTTCAGAGGCCTGTTAAATGGGCTAGGTGTTAGGGTCAGAGTCACTTCATTCATAGCTGCATACAATCCCTGAAACACGTGGACGACTTCATGGCTCATAACATCCCAAGTGAAAGTTACTGCTGACCTGCCGCAGTTGCTGCGGTCTGCAACATTTCTGGGAAGGTGGATGTACGCATAGACTAGCATTAACACGGTACTCTAAATCAAGCATTAGTTGTGGTACTTAAACTGACATTTAAGCGTCACATCTACTGACCTCAAGACACTGATGTCCCTGAATGTCCTCTCAAAGGTAGGGAGAGGGGTAAACACACATGCACATCCATGCAGGTGGGTTTGTTTGGCTGTTATTGAAACATATGAAGGTCTCTAACAGAGAACAACTTTCAGACAAAATATAAGATCCACTGCTCCAAAAGACCTCACTCTCAATGCTGTACTTCCTCGGACCCCCGGCAGGACAAGTGCCAAGTTTAAAGTGGATTGGACAGGTTTTTGGGGCTTTTTTTTTTTTTAGATGTGCAAAGAAATACAGTAAGTTTTTCAAAAAAGAGGGCATCTATAAGGAAGCACTAATGAAAGAAAGCAGGTTTTTCCTGTAAACCAGTCATTCAAACATGAGTGAGCAACCCTCATTGTTTGTCACAGGAAACCAAAAATAACAAATAAAAACAAGTGTTTTTCACACCTCTTCAGATGTCTGCTTCATGGTAAGACCTTGGTCTTACAGTGGGAGAATTTGTTTAAGGTTATGGCTTTGACACTTAATTTATAGTACTGCATGCAATCCTTCTCATAGCAGGTGGCTTCACTGTTTGCATTTATACTTGCGGGATGGTGCATTGCTCTGACATTGCATGTAAAAGTGATCACAGACGTGTGAAACTAAGCTCATCATGTTGGTCGCTTTACTTTCACTGGCACACAGAAAGACGAGAAAACACCTGAACAGACATTCGTAAGATAATTTTCAGCGCTGTGAAAAGGAGAAAGCAGCATGTGCCTACACTGGCAGAATAATAGCTATTGCATTAACATACTGAGCAATAAAGAGGCAAATACTCAGGTATAATCCTTATGTTAATAAATATAATGTGGTTCCACTGCATATTACTAAAAAATCTGCTTTTTGAAGGTGAGCTCTGCATGTTATTATATTTCTGGGAAGGTAAGTGTCAGACTGTGGTGCAGATTTAACATTGTACTGTAAATCCACCATTAGTTATGATGCTAAGATCCATTCAAGTATGTCCTCACACATACAGCCAATAGTGTGTGTCCCTCTAACAGAGAACAATTTTCAATTAAAATATAAGACTCGCTCATCTAAATTAGCTAATTTCTATATATTAGTGGTGCACAGGGCCCCCGGCAGTAGAGTAAGGTTTGAAGTAAATTGGATGGACAGTTTTCAAGAAAGGCAAAGAAGTGAGTGAGTATGTACGGTCTGATGGATAGAGAGTTCTCAGATCTTTAAGAGGAACATAGAAGTATGGATTTAAAGGTAGACTGAGATTTTCAAAATGTTGCATGCTTACTTTTAGATTTGTAATATTTGTCATGTCCATGCAGCCGCCACCTCCATCTTCCTTTCTAGCTCAAACATGCGCTCCCTCTCCTTTTTTTCGTTTCCTCGTGGTGAGTGTCGCATCCTCCCCCTCTTCTTATTTCTCAGATTTTACATGCTGGGTTCCTTTCTTCACCTCTCCCAACAGAAAGGCACGACGAGGAGGAGAGAGAAATATTCCAGCTGTGTGTCACACCTTTTTTATTTGTCATGCTCTAACAACACGAAAGGCAGTGGTTGGAGACCGCGGCACGGCAAAAATTATTGCAACCATGTGCAGTGAAGTTTAAAGTGGTTGATTTGACAATGAGCACCAGGTCTGCAACCACTCAAGCAACTATCAAGCAGGTATCACTTTGCAGCTGAATGTGGTCAAGCTGGCTCTTACATGCAGCCTGTTTGTGAGAGCATGGCAGGTAACTGAGATATATCAGGAAAAATCACAAATCCTGCCATCTACATCCACAAAAATGTGATGGTCCCGCAGTGGTTAGTGTTTGTGACCCTATGGTTCTGTTAATTGGATCACTCTGTGATTCTTAGCGTTATATTGTTGGTTTATTCTCCTGTTAGTCTCAGTTTTCAGCACTGTGCCACTGTGCCTTGGTTGTTAGGTTATTATTCCCTTTTGTAAAGCTTTTATAGCTGTGGCCAAAAGTTTTGGCACAAGTATTTTTACGATAGCAATTTGTAAATACTCCAGAATGTTATGAAGAGTGATCAGATAAATTGCAAAGAAGTCCCTCTTTTCTATGAAAACCCATTTCCACTTCATTTCAGCCCTGCCACAAAAGTACCTGCTGACACCAGTTCAGTGATCCTCTCATTAACGCAGGTGAGAGTGCAGACAGGGGCGTGGCTAGCGATCAGGCTGTCATGCTGATCGAGTTTGAATAGCAGATTGGATGCGCTAAAAGGAGGATGGTTCTTGAAATCACTGTTCGGCCTCTTTTTGCCATGGTTACCTGCGTGGAATCATGTGCAGTCGTTGCTGATTTGCATAAAAAGGGCTTTACATGCATGGGTATTGCTGCTAGTAAGATTACACCCAAATCAAGCATATATGGGCTTGAGAACTTTAAGAAGAGAGGTTCAGTTGTTGTGAAGAAGGCTTCAAGTGCCCAAGAAAGTGCAGCAAGCGCCTTGACCATCTTCTAAAGGTGATTGAGCTGCAGATTTGGGGGAACCACCAGTGCAGAGCTTGCTCAGGAATGGCAGCAAGTAGGTGTGAATGCATCTGCACCCACAGTGAGGCCAGGAGTTTTGGAGTATGGCTGGAAACAAGAAGAAGCCACTTCTCTCCAGGAATAACACCAAGGACAGACTGATATTCCACAAAAAGTACAGGAACTGGCCTGCGGAGGACTGGGGTAAAGTCATTTTCTCTCATGAAGCCTCTTTCTGATTGGGGCATCTGGAATAATTATTGTCTGGAGAAGAAAAGGTGAGTGCTATGATTGTGGCAACGTGCCAGGATGAAATGAAGCGGTCTTGAAAAGGAACACTGCAAATATTGACTCTTTGCATAATGTTAACGTAACTGTCAACAAAAGCCTTTGAAACCGGTGGAATATATTCTGGATATAACAGGGAGCCAATGAAAAGAAGCCAATGTGGGAGACCAGTTGGTCACAGGAACTACTTGCAGTCAGTTGCAGAAAGCCCAAAAAAATTCAATGCAATCACCAAGCAACCACCAATTTTTCCTAGTCACAAGAAGGTTACCATCCTGTTTTTACTCTAGTGCAGCTGACCCATTACAGCTAAAACCACTTCATCAAACTGTGCATCCTCAGTCATTGGCTAGTCTCCATTCTCTTTGTTCCTCTCTCCTCCAGATGCATTTTGGGAGCTGAGAAATCCAGGTTACAAATCTGTACAAGTCTGTATTTTCTTTGTCTCCCAGCTCCATTCTGTGAGTGCACCCACAGCTCCACTCATCACTGTACAGTGTTTCCTCTGATTTTTTTTAGTCATGCTCTGCCGGATTGCTCTGACAACTATAATAGCTTTGCCAGGCTTTATTTCACTTTAATTTTGCTGCATGTTTGCCGCTTAAGCTGAATCAGTTCTTGTCGTCAGACCGGTTCAGTCTTGGCCAGTCACCCTTGCCAGTCTCCACCAGCTCTTCTTCTGCCACATCCTGCCCGCCCGCTCACCCACTGACTGGTTTGCTATTCACGCTTTGTCATCACACCTCTGTCTCACGGCCTTCTGCGCCTCCTCCACTTTTTTCTTGCACCTTTTAAGCTCTTTGCCTTGCTGCAAGAGGAGTAAAGTCAAGGTTTTGCTTAATTGTAACATCTAGAGTCTGTTTGCCTCACCTTTTGTCTCCAGAAACCTCAGTGGTCATTTGAAAGAAAAGCATTTCTTATTGCATGTCTGAACACATTTATTTGCATTCAAGTGCAGTCATAATAAATGCAGTTCCACTACAAACACAGTCACCCATTTAATGCAATGTATAAATACAGTATATACAGGCTTCAGTGAATACTGTATAAATAAAGGTAATATATTATCTCCTTTTTAAACATTATTGAACATTTGTAATTGTCATTTAGATTACAGGTCAAAAAAATGAATTAAAAAACATTAAAAATATGTATTTTTGAAGTAATTGCGCCACTAAATTTTCCATGATAGCACAACTAAAGCAAACAGATTCTGTCTTAAACTTTAGTTTGGCAACAGGAAATTAAACTCTAGAGATGAAGAATCTCTCATGTGAGAATGCCCTGAGCCACCACAGGCAAAAATGTTTGTACTCCAACTTTGGGCAGCTAGATATAAGGTGTAAATACACTGTAGTCTAAGTTAGATTTTCCTGGAAAAAGCATTTGTTATAATTTGTATAAAGGAGGTTCCTCTGCAACTCTTGTATGCCAGGGGGGGCCCAGGGGTGCCACTAGATATGCAAATAATGTTCTAGTACGCATAGAATTGTGGTGTGTCATCATCCATCATGATGCATGGGGACCAATGAAACAAGCTGCTTTTGTCCATTGCTAGCTAAACCCGTGTCAGGACTCCCTTGTAGGTGCTCCCTGCCATCACAAAATTTGAAAACAGCATAAGAATTAAAGGTTTGCTTGGAATTGCAAACTTTTTTGAACCAGTGGAAACAAATTCAGAACATTTGCACATGTAGCAGTTAGGGATCGTTTGTTTACGCGGAGTCAACAGATCAAATTCTCTTTTAGAGGCTGATTCGTGAAGCCCTGACTGTAGTTAAGATCTCAATGAATATAAAAGCTGTCATAAAACACACGATTCGTTTAACTCTTTACATATAGTTCAAGTTCCAAAAAAAGATGGGTTGCTTTGTAAAATGTAAATAACAACAAAGGATTTGCAAATCTCACAAAGCCAGATTTTATTCGCAGTAGAACATAGAGAACAAACAAATGCTGAAATGAGAAAGCGTACAATTTTAAGAAAAATATTGGCTCATTTTTAATTTGATGGACACAACATGTCTCAAAAAAAGTTGGGTCAGGGCAACAAAAGGCTGAAAAAGGATGTGGTACTAAAGAAACGGCAACAGGTCAGTAACATGACTGGGTGTAAACAGCCCCATCAGAGCTGAAAGAAATATTCAGGTTTTAGAGCAACATGTGCTTCCAGGCAACATCTTTTTTCAGGGAAGGCCTTCATATTTCAGCAGGATGATGCTAAACCACATCCTGCAGCTGTTCCAGCACCAAGTCTGCCCGCAGTCCTGACCTTCGAGCAGCTGAAAACATCTGGTGCATCATGAAATAGGAAACACAACAAAGAAGACCCAGGACTGCTGAGGGGCAGAATCCTCCATCAGACAAGAACAGGACAACAATCCTCTCCCAAAGGTCCAGCTGCTGCCCTCCTCAGCTCCCAAATGTTTACAGACTGTCATTAAAAGGATGCTACATGGGGGTACACGTGCCCCTGTCCCAACTTTTTTGAGACATGCTGCTGCGATCAAGTTCAAAATGAACTAATATTTATCTTAAAATGATACATTTTGCAGTTTAAACATTTGAACGTTTTCTGTGTTCTACTGTGACCAGGTTTTCTACTGGCAGAAAGAGTTCATCAAAAAATAAATAAATCACAAAAGCATAGAGCATATTGATTTAAGTAATCTAAAAAAAAAAATAATGAATAAGAAATCTGAAAGTTTTTGATTGTTTTATCACCATTCATGATTGACGCGGGACTGAAGATTCCCATGAACCAGTCACGGGTGTGTCGAAGGACCAAGAGGAGACCTGCAGCACTATCTCCACTTCCTCTGAGTGGTTCATGCATGCTGTCCAGAATTTCCATCATTGATATTTCCGATCTCGTCCTCTAATGTGGTTTTGTCTCCACGTTTCTGCCGTCTCATCTCGTCACCACAGAGTTAAGTTTTCGAGATTAGCAAAACCCGGATTCTCTCGAAGCTTCCAGTAAGTCCCGTTCGTCAACCACACGTCCCGTCCAGAGGAATCTTTGGATTTCCTGATGATACACAATAAAAAATTTATATGATAATGTATACACTTTGTCACTGCTATGGTTTGTGTATGTGCAAGAAAAGAAATCATGATGGCACAAGCAATTTAAACCCAGTAATGAATATGTTTACAGCTACTACAACATGAACCTTTCAATTGTAGAGTTGCTGCTGTGCTTTAGATCACTGCCCTGCTGCATAACTGAATGCTGGCCAAACTTTAGCTGGACAGATGGCCTCACATTTGATTTTACTTTGGTATGCAGAGAAGTTCATGGTCAGCTCATGACTGCAAGGTACCCAGGTAATGTGGCTGCAAAACAAGGCCAAATCATCAGCCCTCCACCCCTGTGCTGGACAGCTGGTATGAGGTGCTTGTGCTGCTGTGCTGTGTTTGATTTTCACCAACGTGCTGCTGTGCATTATGGCCAAACCTCTCCATTTTGGTCTCGTCTGTCCAAAGGACATTGTCTATGGAGCTGCTTTGTTACCTAAAACCAGTTGTTTTCAAAGTGCATGATTAGCTTCAGAAGTTTAGCTCCAACGTTTTTATGCATCAAAATAACAAAAGCAGGGAAACATGGGTCAGTACGATAATAAACCTTTGATTGTTTTACTGACGGAAATCATATTCCCCCAGTTATCCATGCAACCCCCTATAGGGGCACAATTTGAGAAGAAGTGGGCCTAAGTGAGAAAGAGTAATCGTTAAGAATCATTTAGTAGTTTAAATGTACAGATGCAAAGGATGTAGCCAAATGTTCAGGTCTGACAACTAGAATTAACATAAAGCATGATTATTTCACAGATTGTTGATGGAACCTAGGCCGAGCAGTTTGTTTTCTATCCACGAGGAGGAATAAGCTTACTTGAAAAAACGTGGAACGTGCTCTTCACCCCTTTTGGCGAGCTCTTTCCTCCGCACCCTCTGCATTTCCTCGATCTCGTCCTTCGTTCTGTCGGCTTCATCCACCTTTCCGTCCTCCAGCATTCTGCAAGAAGGTCAAAGTGACATCGGGCTTACTGTATGTGTACGCTCTGTTACTGGATGATGTCCGCTCACTGACCGCACACTGTGGTGTGTACAGCACTGCTGAGGGGTGCTGGCTTTTACACAGAAAGTGTAACAACATACAAACCAAAAAAGTAGCCATTTCTTGAAAAGAAAATCATAAAGGTGTCATGACCACATCCTGTATTGAACAGTGCTTCTAGAAAATTCCACCTGTTATTTTTTTCTCTTTGGCAAGAGCCTTTAGATGTTCCCACAGATTAATAAGATGCTTCTGTATAGATTTTATTTGTTTTTTGAGAATTACATTTCAAATGTCCCTTTTTATTCTTGCAACATTGTGAAGATTTTGCACCTTTGGTCTGGGCGCAGGCGGGTGTCGGTAGGAGGCAGAAGAGGCTTCAGGTCTGGCGTGAGCTCATTCAGTTCCATGGCAAAGCTGGAGAAGCCATAGTACAGAAGGTAATCCTTTGGCTGTGGATCTGTGGGGTGATAGAAGCTTCTTAAGTAAACTGAGACAGAAACGTGACCCTTGGATTTATGCTGATTAGTCATTTTGGCCGACAGGGCGCCTAATCGTGGCACTTAACCTCCATTCCACCTCTAAAGAGGAGGTCTTGGGACCAACATGTGACACAAAGTCAGAAGATTTAAGTTTAAGGACTACAAAATGATGCTCTAATTTAAGGACAAGGAGAGAGTAAAAAGAGAATATTTAATGAAGCATGTCTTGTTCATTGTGGACTCACTTGGCTTCCAGATGCATTTTGGAGTCGGCAGAGTGTCACAGAAGATGCCTTCGTGCCACAGACCTCCAAAACGGTGAATGACGCTGCCACTTTGGTCCAGGACCGTGCCCTGCACCTCATTTTTGTTTGTGTCTGAACCCCAATAACGAGACTGCCGCAGGACAAAGATGTGTCAGTCAAAACAAGATGCAAAAAAAGGAGCGAGAGAAAAGAGCTGAGCGGAGAAGGAACACGCTTCACTCACCTTGACGAAGGTAATCTTGCAGGTGCAGATTTTATTTTTGAGGTTTTTGATGGTGACTTCTCCGTAATGCTCCAGGTATCGCTGCTGGCTGAAGACATTATGGATGCAGGTCACTACTTTGTTCCACTCATAGTGATCGCCATATCTGAAAAGAACACACAAATTCAGAATACTTGTCATCGCTGACATAGACGGTGGATTTTGAAGCAGATTTGGAAGGATTGGAAGTAATCCTGATTGCAGCTTTTCAAATGTGAGGATTCTTGGCTTTTATGTGTTTAGATAAAACTGTTTTATTTTGGCTGTTATGGATATTTTTTCCTGTCTATGACTTTTTCGCATTGATTAATAAAGCTCCATAAAAATTCACAGTTTCCAGCAGTGAACCAGAAACAGCAGTTTTTGGTGGAGGAGCCCACTATGCTATACTTTGCTGTGTTGGCTCAAAGTGCACTGCAAACACTTTTTTATGCTACGCCAACACAACTGTTGTTCACTCTATTCATCAAATTCTTCTGCCTACGGTGCCATTATCATCCCTAAAATGGATGGACTGGAAAAGTCACCATTTTGACAAAGTGGGAAAGATGCAGATGTGCTAGTGTACGTGGTCAGGTCACTGGTAGCTTCTGGGTAGCATCCACATGTCTGCCATGGTTTTGCACTTCATCCCAGGAGTTTGAAAATATTTTAATTGCACCTCATATTAGTAGAAAATGTCATGTACAGGCAAATTCACCATCACTGGTTGGATTCTTTTAAATTATGCCACAACGTCACCCTGAGACATTTGGTAAACTCATCAGGCTTCTCAAACAGAGGAGCAGTGCATTAGAAAATAAAGCTGGGCTGTTTACCTCGGCAGAGTCACATTTACCATTCCTGTTGGCAGGATCTCCAGTGATTTCCCCCAGAACTGGTTTTTCCATCGCTGGTCTGTTCAGATATAAGCAGGTATTGGTGACACTGTGCAATACGCAGTATTCACACCCACAAACCTTTCTAAAATCCTTTTAAAGTCAGAGGACAGAAACAGCGACGAATACAGCCCCGGACTGACGGGTAAACAGAGTGCGCTGGTTTGAAAACATTGTTTACCTTGCCAGAAGGAGAAGTTCTCTGAGTCTGCGTGGCAGGCAGAGATGGGAGGATGGTGGCAGACCTGAAGCAGGGAAGAGATCATAAAATAGCATCTATGAAAATGGCGTCTAAAGGCTGCACCGCGATTTTCTTACCATGGAAATTACCCCGATTTCTGCTGTTAACACTACCTGTTGAAATGTGGGCAGGGCAGAACTTTTGCTGAACTGATGCATCACCAGCATCATCTGCTGTTAAGCACACTCAATGCTTACAAATTTATTAGACCCTCTGCCACAAAAACAAGAAAGCACAAATACTCCTGGTCATGAAACACCACACCAGCCCTTTATCCTCTCAAGGATATTCGAGTGTGTGTGGGAGTTTGCCCATCCAGTCTAGGTGTGCTTTGTAGATCTGGTTTGTGGATCTGTACATAATTTTTATGGACAGAATGTCTAGGCGTAACCTTGGTGGCCTCAGAATCTCATCTCTGCTTAAAGAGTAAGAGTGAGAACTTTAATCTCATCTCATGCGGATGATGCGGTCCTGTCGGGTTCATCAGGTGGTCACCTCCAGCTCCAGCTCGCAGTGGAGCCGTTCACAGTCCAGTGTGGAGCGCCAGGTATGAGAATCAGCACCTCTAAGTCTGAGGCCACAGTCATCAGCTGGAAAAGGGCAGAGTGTCAACTACAGGTCAGGGACAGTGGGCTGCTCCAAGCACAGAATACAAACCAAAGTGGAGGAGTTGAAGTATCTCGGAGTCACGAGTTGTTGACGGGTGAAGGGAGAAAGGAGCGAGAGATTGGCAAACAGATCGGGGCTGCGTCTGCAGTGATGAGGACGCTGCACTGATCTGTTGTGATGAAGTGGGAGCTGAGCGTGAAAGCAAAGCTGTCGATTTACTGATCAATCTGTGTCCCTACCCTCACCTATGGTCAGGGTAGGGCTTTGGGTAGGGACAGAAAGAATGAGATCGCGGCAGAAGTGAGCTTCCTCTGAAGGTAAATGGTAAATGAACTGGCTGCTGAGAGGGAGGTCTGGGCTTCTCTGCTTAGGCTACTACCCTCACAACCTGGCCCCGGGTAAATGGAAGAAAATGGATGGATGGCTATATTAGCGTCCAACAGCGGGTCAAACAGATCAGTCTCTTGTTTGGAGCAAACTACAGCTACTGAAACTGTAACCGTTGTGCTTGGTCAGATTATTGCAGAGGTTCCTTCATCTTACAATAAAGAATTTAAAGAGAAAGTGATAATATTTGGTATGACTTGGGCACAAAACATTAGGAAATCACTGCTCTAAGATACAGCGTACTTGCGCAAGTAGCAGCGAAACATCAAAGAAAAACATATTTACAGATGGCTTCAAAATTAATGTGTCCCTTAAAAACTCCATCTGTAAGCTGTTTTTGCATTGCTTTAGTAAGGTCTGATGTATAATTATGCATGACACTTTGGAATAAATAATCTAAACCTTTTACATTATACATTTAATTTTTAATGACATTATTTATTGAAGCAATAAATCCCTCAGTGCTGACTCGCTGCCTCTGTATGAGCAGCTCAGTTAAACCAGTGGATGTTCCAGCTTGATTCACGCAGAGGAAATAAAAGGTCACATCTTTCCCCACTTCATCTTTCT
>VUQK01015562.1:16165-32070 GCA_015106715.1 Bujurquina vittata
TTTTTTTGCTGTTTGGTAAGAAAGAAAAACCACAGAGCTGTAGAATAAACAGTTGACATTATTGGAGCCAGGAAAAGCACTCGTTTGTTTCTACATATCATGCCATTGCTTTGCTCTTTATGTGCAAACCATTAGTTACAAAGCAACCCAAGTTTTCTGAAGTGAAAAGACCATCCCTCCAGCTCCAGGCCGCTCACAAACATGTTCCAGTGGAGGTTAACTGAAGAAGCGACGCACATATCGTGCTTATATAGCCACAATGTCAATTAGTGAGTGGCTATCATAGGTAGAGCATCCGCATCAGCTGCACTGTGAGGATCAATCCATATGCATATGAGTGGAAAGATAGTCTCAGCACAGTAGAGAGTATGAGTTAGGCTGGCAGATGCAATGTGCTGCATGTGTGTTTGGAGGCTGATGAATGGAGTGTTAACTCCATTTGCCATTTTAACCTGAAAAATAAACTTTCATGTCATTTTTCATGAAGTCACGATTCATTGTTAGGATGCCAGTCTGCTGTAGAGTGTGAATGAAGAACATTAAATCATTTTTATGTATGAAGTTGTCTCATGTATTAATAGCGACTCACCGATTTAGTAATCCCACGTATAGGCTTTGGATTAGATTAGAGAAAGGTCCCAAAATGTTACTGGAGAATTGGGATGTCATAAACCCAATATGTTGACTCAACGTATGAATACGAGGTACTGTATGTCAAATTATTATTTCATTAATATTAACATTTCACAATGTTGTTGGTCATGTCCCTATTTTAGAGACTGAAAGGTACAGACCATTCTTACCATTCCCAGGGCCTCCACTCTGGACAGTGTGCGAGAATGGCCCCACATCTTTCCTGACTTTGGCTTCTTCGGTTTCTCGAGTGAGAGATTCTGCCCCAAAAAAAGATTATTTTTTTTTCTTATTTTATTTTCCGAGTGCCTTTATAGAAATGCAGCACAATGTCTTTAAATAATCAGCCTGTATGCACCTGTATGCTGATGATGCGCTGCAGGTCTCCATTAGTAAAAGCCTGGCCCACCTCCAGCACCTGCAGCCTCTGGATTAAGAGGTTTAGCTCTGAGAGGTCCAGATGACAACGGTTCAACTCTGGAATAAAATATACAGGAAGCATATTTTTTGGATCTAATACCCAGAAGTCACAACAGTCACCTCAGTTAATTTGTAAAGCAAAGGCCCTACAGAGATTACAGAGAAAGCCCAACAGTCAAACGACCCCCATGAGCAAGCAATTGGTGACAGTGGGAAGGAAAAACTCCCTTTTAACAGGAAGAAATATCTGGCAGAACCAGGCTCAGTCATATTATCAAAGAGGCAAAAGCTATTTGAAGAACAAAGAATAATTCAAGCAATATCACCTAATTCATGATAACTGTACTCAATAAACTGCCGTTTTTGGCATCATCAATTCAGTTTTGTCCTTCAGCTGGGACTGTTAGACAAATACCTTGAACGCAGGTGTCGGGATCGTGGCTTTGCTGCAGCCAGGCCGACACCTTCCTGTTCACAGCGGTGTTAGCTGAGGGCAGAACTCCTGATGCTCCAGCGGAATCTGCCATCCCTGTGGAGCTCTGGGAAAACAGAGGAGTTACTCTGAGTGACCTGTAATGACTGTGGCTTTGAGTCTGACTCGTTTTCTTGCTCCATAATTACCAAATCTCCATTTCTCTGAGCTTGTCCAACCGCAGCGGGATGGGACAACGACTGGAGGACGCTGCTGTGAACATGAGCTGCCTCATTCTTCTTGTATAAGCGGTGAGCTTGTAGCTTGGTTACCCAGATGTAGAAGAGTTCATGACTCTTTACCTTCATATGATACAGAATGTCCCCTGCATCCAAGTCAATCCGATTTGATTTCTTGTTTATTGATATTACAGCGAGGCTAACATCTAGCGAGCCCTGGACTCTTCCCCTGGCCACCTAAAGAGAATAAAACATTGTAAAAATCATTTACTGACATTGAATAAGTCAGACATTGAATTAAAGAATTCAATGTTCAAGGAATTGGGTTAGAGGTGGTCTCCCAAGTGGCTTGTAATAGGAGCAGCAACTCTGAGCAGGCTAAAGCAATTTAAAAGGTATGCTCTGAAGAATATTTGTGACATGGTTCAGCCATCAGCTGATATGGGTGACATTGAGATCAGCTGATCTACCATTCCCGACTCCTGGCTGCCAATATGAGGGGAACTACGTTCACTGGTGACTTCATTATGTACACCTGTTCAACTGCTTGTTAACAGAAATATCTAATCAGCCAATCACGTGGCAGCAATTAATTTGGGCAGGTAGACATGGGCAAGAGGACCTGATGAGGAAGAAAGGGGATTTAAGCAACTGTGAACACGGCGTGGATGTTGGTGGCAGACAGGCTGGTCTGGGTATTTTAGACACTGATGATCAACTGGGGTATTTCCACACAACCATCTCCAAGGTTTACAGAGAATGGTCAGAAAATATCCAGCGACCTTGTTGATGTTAGAAGTCAAAGGAGACTGACCAAACTGCTTCAAGCTGATAGGAAGCAACTTTGTATCAATGGTTCAGGCCGCTGCTGGTGGTGGGATGGGATACACCCCCTGTAGGGGATGTTTTCTTGCTACACTTTGGCCCAACTGACTATCGTTTAAACTCCACAGCCCACCTGAGTCTTTTTGCTGACCGCGTTCATCCGTTTATGACCACAGTGTACCCGTCCTCTGGTGGCTGCTTCCAGCAGGCTAATGCACCATGTCACAAAATTCAACTCATCTCAAGCGAGTTTCTTGAGCATGACAATTAATCCACTGAACTCAAATGTCCTCCACAGTCAGCAGATCTCAATCCAATAGAGCGCCTGGCTTTTGCTTGACTCTGTTCACTTGTGCATTGTGTTGACAAGAGGTCAAATTTCACTTACATCTTGTTGGTTTTTGGAGTAGCGTAAGATCCCTCCTTCCAAGACAAAGTACCGCTGAAAAAGAGATCAATCGTCTTTTCGAAACCTGACAGCTTTTAAAGAGATCCAGCACGTGGGCATCGTTATGAATGAGTGCAGAGACTTCTCACCTTGTGCCACCCTTTGAGTGGCCACTTCCTCCTCTTGAGAAGATATCCTTCACAGATTCCCGGGGTGGTCCTATCCTGAGGATCGTCACCTCCTGCCTGCATTTCAACCTGAAGGTCTTCGATCACTTCCCAGTCTTTGACAATCTGTGGAAAATGTGCAGAAAAACGAAATTTCCAGTTTGAACTCTTGTTTCCTTCAATCATATTTTTCTGTCTTTGTTATTTTAAAGGATCTTTTTAAATTTAAAATTTTGCTAAGGGGAGGGCATCGGCCATCCCTCCCTCGGTAATTTTGGTACAAACATCTAAATGTATCCAGCCATTTCAACATGTCAAGAGATCTGTTGTAACTGAATGGAAATGTCCTGAGCCACATTAATCTGCAGCCACTCTGATAACCGATTATTGGCTTTTTAATCCAAATGTTCCAAACAAATCTGAGAATTTGCAGCTTTTTTTTGTCACGTCTGATCACATAAACTGAGCAGCTTTTTGTTTTTGATCATTTATTGTACAGAACAAGCAACATTACACATATAGACAAATTCAGTTGCTGCAGGGAGGGTGTGGATGACCAGGGGCAAATGTGGAGTTGGATCAATCGGATTTATGCAGGGCGTTTAAACAGAGCGTTTTCTGGCTTCTCAAACTTGATTTGTTTTATCCTGAAGTGTCCGACCTGTCTGGAGTGGCGGGATGACAGAGTGCTGCTGCTCTGAGAGTGGGCTGGCTTGTTCCACGAGTGGGAAGTCTTTTCCAGTCCACTTGCCAGCGATTGGCTGCGATTTAGTGATGAGCCATATGAGTCCATCTCACAGCGCAGACCTCAGACTCTCCTCCCTGTTGCGATTGGCTGTTTGCTGAGTGAGTCCTTCTGCAATCTGCCAAACGCCCCCTGAAATTAGCCAAGGAGATGATGGTTATCATGCACGTAACAGCGCCACATTCCTGGAGTTTGGAAATATACCGTTATGATTGTTTCTAGTTTTTCAGCTAACCCGTCACAGATTAAAGAAGGGAAAATCCTCATTAAATACAGCAAGGTACTAGACCAAGACCAAGTAAAGTGAGTTGGTAATATTTTTTCCACAAGGGTAACAGCATATACAATGTTCAAGCTGTGTTCACAAGGAACGGTACAAATGAGATCCAATTTTTAAACATTTTGTAGGCTTTATTTTTTTCCATTGGAAAACCAATTCAGGCAGTAACAGCTCCACAATCTTTAGGCCAAATGAAAGAACCGGAGGTTGGAAACGCTTCTCCATTTTACATTTATTCCCACCTGATCTCTTTTAAGAGGCAACACCTGCCTTTTAGCAAAGAATCAGGATGCTTTATTTTAACTGCAACAATATATTTTAGTCAAAGTAATACCAGGCAGCATGTCACATTCTGCAGCCTGTGAAATATGCAGCAGATATAGCCGTCTGTCCATGCAAAGATGCCCAGGGTAGAACAGGGTGTATAATTATTATTTATAATGATTGCATACTAAAAATCAGACAAAAAAAACCTCTTTGCTTTTCTCATAAAACGGATGTTCTGACCAACAAATGCAAAAATGTTAAAAAAACTGACATAATGGTGTTTAAAATTCTGGCTCCTAAAACTCCACCTGCCCATGAAGCTCAGGTATTCACTCACCCACCGGAATCACTGAATTCAGGTGTTCCAGTCACTTCCATATCCACAGGTGTATAAACCAAGCACCTAGCCATGCAGACTGCTGCTACAAACATCAGTGAAAGAATGTGTCGCTCTCAGGAGCTCAGGGAATTCCAGCGTGGTACCGTGAGAGGATGCCACCTGTGCAACAAGTGCAGGCATGAAATTTCCTCACTGCTAAATATTCCACAGTTAGTGGGATTATAACAAAGTGGAAGTGAAGTGTTAGGCCACGTAAAATCACAGAGTGGGTTCAGTGGATGCTGAGGGTCATAGTGAACAGAGTTCACCAATTTTCTGCCGAGTCAGTCACTGCAGACCTCCAACCTTCATGTGGCCTTCAGATCACCTCAAGAACAGAGAGAGCTTCATTAATGGGTTTCCATGGCAGCTGCATCCTTCCATCACCAAGCTCAGTGCAAAGTGTCAGATGCAGTGGTGTAAAGCACGCCAACACTGGACTCTAGAGCAGTGGAGACGTGTTCTCTGGAGGGACGGATCTTCTCCATCTGCCAATCTGGTGGAGGAGGCTGGGTTTGGTGATTCCAAGTGTAAAGTTTGGTGTGTGTGTGTGGGGGGGGTTCAGCCCCTTAGTTCCAGTAAAAGGAATTCTGAATTCTTCAGCATACCAAGACATTTGGGACAATTTGATGCTCCCAACTTGTGTAGGAACAGTTTGGGGATGGCCCCTTCCTGTTCCAACATGCCTGCACACCAGTACGCAAAGAAGCTCCATAGAGACATGGATGAGCCAGTTTGATGTGAAAGAACTTGACCCAGGACATGCTGGAGAGATTATATCTCTCGGCTGGCCTGGGAACGCCTTGGGGTCCCTCCTCATGAGTTGGTGGAAGTGGCTGGGGAGAGGGAAGTCTGGGCTTCTCTGCTTAGGCTCCTGCCCCCGCGACCCGGCCCCGGATAAGCGGAAGAAAATGGATGGATGGATTCCTAAACCTGTGGAAAGCCTTGCCAGAAGAGTTGAAGCTGAAGGCAGAAGAGTGAATACTTTTGGCAGTGAAGTGTATAGCTATCTTGCAATGGTTTTCAAAAGCATAAATTAATGAGCTAATCAGTTATGAGTAACTTTAGATGAAAACTGAGATGTTTCTCTGTTTATTAACTTAATATTGAGATCTGTGTTACATGTGCATGTCATTCCTTCCTTTATCTCCACGTTTCTTGCCTGTATCCCCAGTAATACTATCAATAATAAAGATGAGCATAAGTCTTAAAAAAAAGGCTTAGGAGAACAAGTGCATAAACATATTCTTGCCTAAACAAATGACTGCAACACACTATTATTTCTACCTTAATGTTCTATTTTCATCAAAGCTTGCCTATAGACCTTTATGAATAGCTTTAAAAAAAAAAAATGAGACACCTCCATGAGTAAGAAGTGAAAGTGTTAAACAGACTGAGCAGAGCAGGAGACAAGAAAGGAGACTGAGTAATCCCATTATCCTAACACAAGCAGAAGAACAGGGCTCTTGGTTTAAGCCTGCAATCAGAAATGTTACCTGTATACAGTACAGCACACCTGAATCCTCTGACCAGATCACTCTAGATCCTAGAGACAGTTTACTGAACAAAAAAAAACCCCACACTAAATATATGAGCCAAGTTTGATCTGAGTTAAAAGCAGCATTAGTTTCCAACTTAACATGAGTAAAGCCTTTATGCTTTTAATACATCTACAACATTTCTTTTAAAAAAGAAAATGTAAATGCTGCATTCAGGCAGAGCTTTTCTCACAATATGATCTGTTAGAGCCTTAAATAGCCCTCGCCATAAATAACCTTCAGCATGACAGCATTCAGTTTTTAAATCAGAAAAAAGGCTGCTTACAAAAACAGGAATCTGGATCCAGCTCCTTAACGTGTGCACAACCATCTGTGAGTGGAAATGTTACCTTTGGGTTCGGGACTGTAGGTCAGACTAATGTGCCTTTTTTTTTTTTAGACATTTTTTGACATGTAATTGGCCAAACAAATATTAACATCCTGGAATCAATATTTCAAACTGGTGTCTTATTAGTATACTTATTTGCACAGGCTGGTTTAACAGCTACTGGATGAGAGCGTGGCTGGATTAATCTGTTAAGGGCCCCCTCTGACCCCACACCTAACCTAAATACAAACCACACAACCAAACAGTCCTGTATTCGTTTAGGGTCATTTAATGAAACACGGTTTCAGGAATAAAAATGTTTAGAGAAAGTCTTAGTTGGACCGAGGACCCGCCCAGATATTTGGCTTAATTAATTTCAGGTCTCAGCTTATCTGATACTGATGGGTTAGCTGTCCAAATAACTTTACATACATGTATCTAAATTGATAAAACTCGTGGAGGTGGAGGAATCTGTGGCTTTTGCGGATCCCTGTGCAGTTTTCCTTGTCGAGGATCCAGTCCTGTACAGTGTGTGGCCTACACCGCCTACAAGGAGAGGATTACCTCAGCTTAATTGGCTTTTCAGGAGATGCTTTTAGCTACTTAGAGAAACTTAGAAATGCAGTCACTTGATCTCAAGGGAGAGAGCAACAATATTATTCAGCATGATTATCACAGAAAAACACGTATATACTTCATATAATTATGCCATGGATTGTTTTTGTATTTAGCAAGTTTTATGCATAAAAAAAAAAGAGAAAAAATGATTAAAATCTTCTAACAAACAAAACCAGAATGTTTCCCTGCAGTAGGACACAAACAGAAAAAGAGTGAAGGCGCTTTATTTGCAAGGAAACATTTTGTGTATTTGTATTTAATTTGTGAGTCTGAAACCGAGCTTTACTCTCGACAATTTATTATGATTTATTATTAACTGTTCTAACATCAAACCCCCGTTTTGTAATGTCTGTGGGGGTTTTTCGAGCTTTCTGGTTGTGAGTTTTTAGTTTATGTCGCATTGTTATCACTGAGCTTTAGTGTTGATTATTATTGTGTTGACTTTTTTGCTTCAATTATTCTTCTGGTATTTATTAGCTTAGCCTCCTTAGTGTTTTCTTCCTAACAGAGTTCCTGCCTCTGAGTTACTTCCTGATTTCTTTTGTATATAATTAGTTTTCTCTTGAAAAGAGAAGCTACTAATATTCATGTTTTAGTGTCCGACTGCCTTTCTCGGGACCCAACAAATGCTTTGCAAAAGCCTTTTCAGTACACTTTAGTATGTACCTTGGACAATACAGGGCTGCACGCAAGATGCAAAGTCAGTGCATTCAAACTGATGTCTGTCTAAATCCGTCCAGAAGCAGCCCGCCTTGCTGTTATGTAAGGCCAAGAGAGGATGAGAGTAACTGACCTCAGTGATGAAAGCATGTGGTGGAAACAGGATGAAAGGATTTGCAGGTTTCCGAGCTTGCTTAGTCAGGAAGGCACATGCGGAATATTTCACATTAAATTTTATTACAGATTTTACTGCAGCTTCTTATTCTAGATATGAAGAACAAGCTCATTGTGTCTCCCATGTTTAACAGTTCTCCTCACATTTTAAACATTTTTGTTGCATAGATTCAAGGTTGTGTGCTTTTGGAACATGTAAAGCAGTCACACTCCAGTCCATTTGTATTAACTCAAAGATGGACTACTCTTTGAACTTGTTTGACCTGGAAAACATGATGAGTGATGTAATGAGCTCACAGGGAAAAATAGTGGCCAACAGAACAAGTCAACCAAGGTGGAGACGAGCATCACGCCTGAGGGTGGGGGGGTTAAGATGCACAGATTATGACTGTTATCTTATCTGTGGAATAAAACACTCAGATTTATTTCAGCCACTTTATATGAAAACTTTACTCCTGTTTACATAAAACAGAATAAATGCTGATCACTGTTTGCAATCCAAAATCAGAGGAAGTTATTTAAAAAAAAATAAACTATTACAACAGGCAGAGAAACAGCCTCAAAGGTACATTTTTGTGGGCACACTTTTCTAATCACATCCTCAGCTAACAAGTCCTCCAGTGAGCCTGTAAACTACTCAAGGCTGCACAGGGTCTAATCTGGAGTCCATTGATATGCCACTACCTTAACACAATGACAAGTGGAAGCTACAGTCACTTTGTCACAAATGTTTTTAGTTTAATACACACACACACACACAAAACACATTCACCATCCAGATTACAGCACTTAACCGCTTACTTACAGTAAGTTTTTGCTGGTTATACCGTGTTATCCACGTATATTTAACACAGACTTTCACAGTAGCTGTGTGGTGTTTTCAAATCTAATTTGCAAAAGCAATAAAAAAAAATCCCACCTGAAATCCACCTGCGACTCTCATCATCTGTCCTTCTGCGTCGGATTAATCCCACAGGTGTCTCACTTGGCGTTTAATAATGTGAAAAATCACCCATTTCGAGTGACAAAATATCGACGACCGTTCAGACAAAAGCCGTCAGACTACATGTTTCATCCAGAGACAATCACATAATCTCACCCGCCGCGCCCTCCCTACCGGCGGGTGACAGCAGCTCCAAATCCAAGCAGGGCTGTGCGTCGTAGGCGGCGTGCGCCATGCGCACTGTGTCCCGCGCATTATCCGCATTAGCTGGAATTACACTGAGAGTTTAGCGGGCCTGCAGTGGAGGGTGAATCCAAACAGGTTCCTCTCTGACCACTCATTTTGAAGCTGAAGCAAAGAGTTTAAATGGAGACATCAAAGCTTGATGCCTGCTCATACAAGCTTATTAACGCCATATATTAAGCGGAAATTACCGACCTTTAATAGCTTCCTTAGAACACCCGACATGGCCTTCCTATTTGTTAATATTTCACTGCAAACCATAATTTAGTGTTCATTTATCATACCTCGTTTGTAATAGATGCAAGCTTGCGGCTTATTTTGTTCATTAAAAAGAAATCAGGAGTTTATTTTTAATGTAAATCTTCTCCACTCAAAATGCTGCAGTGCAGCTTTCATGCTCTTCTGCAGAGGTGTTGCAGTGAGCGCCTGAGCAAATACAAGCCATAATAGACTAACTGACCCAGATTAGCAGGTTTGTTGTAATCTGCAGATTAACTCATCAGATCTGTGACCACTTGTGTTTGTTTTGGCTGCAGATGGTTTTTTTTGTTTGTTTTAAAATGCACTTTCTGTCACAGCAACTCTCAAATCTGGCACTGTACTAAACATTTCTTACCACATTTTATGAGATAAACAGAAGCATCACTACCCCCACTGATGAGAATGTGATTGGTTGAGTTTGACACAGAAAAGGTTACCAGAGGCCAGCCTATGCTCATTTTGGAGGTGTTTAACTTCTAACCAAAGATTGGAGCCATATGAGCCACAGTAAGAGCTGACAACATTTATTAAGCACTTAAATAAAGCAATTTTTTACCATTATTTATCCAATAACTCCAGACATCTCTAGACTCAGGAGGTGTGCTGAATCCAGTCACATCTGCTCCTATAGGTGGATGCTCACTGTGACACTCGGCACCAGTTTAACTGCTTCACTTTTTTTTTTTTTTTGGTCTTAAAAGGTCTGCTGATGCCAAATTCAAACAAAGCATCCAGTTTGTTTACAGTCCTCTGCTGCAGATTTTGAAACGCACCAGTCCCAGGAACGCTCTCAGCAGCACTACGTGGCCTCTTCTGCTTTAGGAGCCGCACTGCCGCCCGAGCTCAGCTGTTTGATGTACTGCTGGAGCAGCTGTGACAGGTGGGCCGGGTGGTGCTGCAGCAGGGAGGACGTGTGGGAGGTCAGCATCGTGAGCCCGCTGATCACCTCGCCCTGAACGACAGTCATCGACGGGAGTTTGGAGTAGCTCACGATGCCCTGTGCACTCAGCAGCGTGTTGTCTATGCAGGCTCCTGGTGAAGGAAGAGCAGAGATCATTGCAGACACTTGCATTTAGATAATTAGAGAAAATGTCCTTCAAAGCCCCCTCCCCATTTCTACACAGAGTTTCAGCACACAGAAACCAAAGCACCATTTTCAGCTTTGAAAGTGCCTCAAGTATCAAGGTGACCACACACTCCTTAATATTCATCTTGTCTAGTGACTGGCCCCCAATCAGTCCTTACCCCATGCCCTTCTATCACTGACTAAAGTAACTAGGTACAATCACTTGGCTTCTGAAGCGTTTCTTAAAAAGGTGGAATAGAAATAAAGCAGCTTTGGGACACCTTTGCTTTTCTTTGATGAGGGAAGGAACTTCCAAACATCATTTGCACCATTAATAACATACGCTACAAGAACAAAATGGGCTCTCAGTCTTTGAATTTAGTCCCATTGCCACAGGTGTCTAAAAACCATCTAACCATGAAGTCTGCCTTTGCAATTATTTGTGAGGGAACAGGTCGTTATAAAGCACACGGTGCTGTAACAGCTTATGAAATTTCTTCCCCTCTTAAGATATTCCATGAGCAGCTGTAGGTGGTATTAGGAATCACAGCACCTGAGCCACAAAGTGGCAGACCAAATAACTTTATAAAGCAGGGTCTCTCAGTGCTGAGGTGCACAATGGGTAGTATATACCACAATATGAAGCGCTTTTCAAAGTTTTGTTTATCCCTAGAACTGTCCTGAAATAGCACAGGGAATTCCCATCAGTAAGTGTGTGGAACTTCCCCCATTCCTAATTCCTAACAGGTTTTGCGCCTTCACAGAGTTGGGTTAGTCTGGTAAGTCTTGCTGGGGCACCATTCAATGTCAGAGGGCTTGGAAACACACTTCCACTTAACTAGTTGGTTTGGCAGCTCCTCCACGAACAAGCAGACAGAGGGAATGTCTGTAGGGGCCAAACTGGATTTGGGTTGCACCATCCTTGTGGACACTCACAGTTTCCAGATGAGAAGCAGTAACTGCTTATTCCATCTAACCAGATCCCTACTTTGATGTCCCAGGTTGATAGCAAGCAGGACATGGAAGCTTATAGACATCCGCAGATGCTAGCCTCAGAATCCGTCAGCTCCAAACTCCATCACCAGCACTAGACTGCTCAGTTCATTTCCAAGACAATTTAGCTTAACTCTTAGTGAACTTGTTTCATCATTCCTGAGACATTATTCATTACCAAACGATAAATACTCCTTGCAAGTGAACGATGAAATATAAGCTTACCCAGGAGTGTGATCTGCGGGCTGCCCCTCAGAGTCCTCAGCATCTCCTTTACCTTTGGCTCTTTACTAACAAAGAGAACTGTTGGGCCAACAAACAGAGGAGCCATGTTGCAGTAAATGGAGTCACTCAGGAATGACCGTATGACCTGAAAACAAACAACTGAGAATTAGAAGACTAAAGATCCTTGATGTGAAGCTGTGCCACAAGGTGTGCTTTATATGAAAGAAAAACTGAGGTAAAAAGATGCAGATATGATGCACACAGTGGAGGGAGACAACAACTGAAGTTAAATTTAACAATTTATATTGCATAAAAAGGTTTTACAGTTGTTAAAGTTTCAGCATTCGCAGGTATGTGAGGGACCGCTCAGTCCTGGGTGACAGCAGACGGTGAGCAAAATGCTTTATGTGGACGTCTGCGTGCCAAAGTTATGGACTGCTCATCCAGCCACACAGTTATCCACATTTGCAACAGAATATAACCCCCACCTTATTGTCCCTTCTGCTGCTCTGGAAAATAGAATAAATATTAAATACACACACAGAGTCATCATCGGCAGTCTTACCTGGTTGGGGAAGAACTTGACAATGATGCCATGTTTGTAAAGCCTGTTCCTAAGAGTTATCATGTCTCCAGCACTGCTGCTGCTGTTCTGAAGCACAGCAATCATTTTACAGTCCTCAAACAACTTCTTCAAATCCCTCTTCATGAGTAAACTCAAACCGCTATCCTGGAGGAAAAAAGGGGAAGAGATTAACTCTCAGTTGAGCAGCAGACCTGTAGATTAAAACAGAAAAAAAGAGAGATGGGGTCTTTCTATAATCCAATATCCACTCTAGCATTTATGCAGCTGACAAAGACAATTGTGTCCCCTGGTGGTAAAATTATTACTCACATCGTGGATGGATGGAAATCTTCCATTTAAAATTACATTTGAACAAAAGGACATAAAAGTACAAACTTTCAAAACAAGCTTAAAGTATCAGAATTAAAGGCACCAATGTTGTAGTGTATAAAATCTGTGTCCTAAAAACAGTTTTTATTGTTTACCTAATGAGGAGAGAATATTAATACAAGTTAAAGTAGATTCAAATAAAATTTTCAGACTCTGGCTTCTCCCTGCAGCATATACAAGTAGGTTAAATTAACCTCATCTTTGCAGGGCCTGAGTGTATTTTGAATACATAAGCTTTATATCCATCAGTATCCATACATAGTTGCGTTGCTACTTTTACTTATACAGAAAAAGATCTGCAGCAGTGCAGCTCTGGAACCTCATCAGTACATTCAAGCTCCAGTTTATGAGTTCTACACCTGATCTATTTATGCCACATGAGATCTTATATAGGAGCCTCGGTATCCTCGTTCCCATGTGGATGCAGAGTTTTTTCTGCTCAAAATGGGGAAGTATGCTAAATTGTCTGAGTCGTTGCATTTCTGGCCATGTGATGAGCAAAAACAGATTTTAGTTTGTTTATTTTTAATTTGCTAAGAATATATTTATTATAATCCTGGCAGTGTTCCTTTGAGGGGAAAAAGGCCAAAACCACTAGGAGGACACCAAAAAAGAAAAAAAAAAGGTTCTCCTGCTTTAGATCACTAATTACTGTTTATAAAGTTGAAGCCTCCCAAGGATGCTGATGTAGCTGCCAGGCAGAAGGAAAAGAGGAAGACCACAGAGAGGTTCCATGGATGTAGTGAAAGAGGACAGATGAGCAGCTTTCGACGGGCCGTAAGCAAAGCTGCCGAAACGTAAACTATGCAGGCTGAAGGCTTCGTAACAATCAAGTACAAATATGTCAATGAATGCAACTTTCCCAATTATGTTGCTAAGTAAACATAAAAAATACACGTTTTCCTGGCTCAGCTCATGCAGGCTTTCCGTAAAAGCACGAACGTGCCGGTGTGTTACCTCCTCGCCGCCGTTGGTTTGGGACGGGTAGGCGCCTGGAGGAGCATCCCGCGCAGGGGGGATGTACTTAGTAACAGCCAGCAGCTTCTGTTTTTGGAAGTGCAGAGGTTTCCTGTGGCGGGTCACACCCTTGGAGCCGTGGCGGACACTCAGTATGATGGGAAGCCATCCTGAAAACCACAGACGTCAGGTAAATATCTGCTTGTTAGCCGGCTGCGGAACTAATATGAGCTGACTGAGCCGAACACCAGCTTAGCAGAGTCACGGCTCACACTACTAACAGTAGCTAGTTACTGAGGTTTAGACAGTGAATCACTAACCAGAAAGCCGATGCTAAAAAATGTCGTTTTAGTTGCACTTTACCTTGTTTCGGAAGCAATTTTAAACACAAGGTCGCCGCCATCTTTGACAGAAACGTGACGGCGGCACGCATGTTGCATTTAGGAACACCTCGGCAAAAAGACAATCTTTCTTGTATTTGCAAACTTTGCGTGGGAAAGCAAAAAACTAAAGAAAGTTGTACCTGCCAGTAAAGCTGTTAAAAGGGGACATAACTAATAATCTGCATCCATAGATGGATTATCTCAAAAATCTGGTTAACATAATGAATACATTAACGCAATGCTGGAAAAAGAGATTCCCTAGCTGCATGTACATGAACGCACCATAGCGTAATGACGTCACATTAACGAAGCAGTCGCTTTCAGGTTTGTTTGCTTTATCTGTACACAAAATCGTAAATATCCTCATTTCTAAATAAGAGCAGTAAAAATATGATTTAAAATTATATAATTACTGATTTACTTAACCAAATACCCTCTTTTGCGTAATATTTTACGTAAGGCAGCGTTACGTCACTATTTTACAGGCATGAGGCGCATACCCAGTACGACTACACTGAGGTATATTTGGTTTATTGGAGGAAATCTGCCGTGTCGTGCCTCTTGGACAGCCTGGCTGCAGCACATTTTTACCCCGACACACTGCACCAGCACCAGCATGGATCTGAGTAACATGAGGAAGACGTATAAAGGAGATCAGGAGGTGAGAAACCACTGAGTTGCCTGTGCTGACTCAATAACTGAACCTGACGACGTCAGTACTGCGCACATGCAAGGTCGCAGTGATATTAATCCTGTGGCGGTGGATGTACGAATATTGTAGTCAGTGTGCAAAGCTTTAATCTAAAAAGATCCCACTACACTAAACGTTTCACTGTGGAGTGCATCTCACTCCAGTGCACTACTTTCTTATACATCTTGGTAATTGAATGCAATAATTAACTGTTATTTTAGAAGCTGTCCTGTCTCATTGTCTTCTTTAGGCTTCGGTGGGGATGCACTGCCACTTTGTGCATTTTCAGTTTCACTAGCCACTCAAAATACTTTAGAACACATGCATATATCGCTTACCTTTGGTCTAACTCACATCTACAGCAAAATTAGATTCACCTGTTCACACCAACATGTATGTATTTGGCGTGTGGGAGGGAGTACCTGGATCATTCACACACAGAAAGGCCCCAGCCGACCAGGAGATTGTGAGATTCACATGTTAAACTCTCCCCTGTACAAAACTGAAAATCTGGCTTTTATCAGGTTAACGTGCCACTGTCTTTTTTTCCTAATCTATGCTCCACACAAAAGGGTGCAAATGAACTCCCTGTGAAGTCACAAGCTCTGCAGATTTCTGCAGGATATGATGTGTGTGTAAACTGCAAATAAAAGGAAAAGCAGCAGTAAAGACTGATAAACAACTTAGATGTGGGAGAAAGCTGTGAAATTATGAGTTTAATAATATGATTGAGGAAATATCAGCTTCTTTTTATGCTTATTGTTCAGAAAGTTGCATTCTGATAAAATGCTGCATACAGTGGTGTGAAAAAGTGTTTGCCCCCTTCCTCATTTCCTGTTTTTTTGCATGTTTGTCACACTTAAGTGTTTCGGAACATCAAACCAATTTAAACTATAGTCAAGGACAACACAAGTAAACACAAAATGCAAGTTTTAAATGAAGGTGTTTATTAGTAAAGGTGAAAAAAAATCCAAACCACCATGGCCCTGTGTGAAAAAGTGATTGCCCCCTAAACCTAATAACGGGTTGGGCCACCCTTAGCAGCAACAACTGCAACCAAGCGTTTGTGATAACTTGCAATGAGGCTTTTACAGCGTTCTGGAGGAATTTTGGCC
>VUQK01015563.1:0-17385 GCA_015106715.1 Bujurquina vittata
TAAAAACTACACATTTATTTTTTATTTAAAATATATTTATTTAAAAAAAAAAAAAAAAAAGAGCAATTTATATATATATATATATATATATATATATATATATATAATGGACCTTAATTTTAATGCAGCAACTTAATACTTACACTGGGTTCGGAATATATAAATTACTTTAAAAGACTGAGACTGCGGGTGTTACATAATTCCCTCAGGCAGCCGCGCACGTTATTACAAGCACTTTGACTTGAAGCCATTATCTCCGCAAAGAAATATGCAAAAAGAATTAAATAACACTTATTCCTCGTATTATTATTATTATTATTATTATTATTATTATTAAGATGTCAAACTATATCAGGGCCTGTCACTGTTGCCCTGCTTTTATTTAAAACATATCCAGTCATACTGCGTCCCGCTGCTCGGAGTCAAGTTATCATAAAAGAGAGAAAGAAGAAAGGGAGCGTGCGCGCGCCAGATTGATAGAGAGAGGCGGAGAGGGAGGGAGAGAGAGAGAGGTGCTGAAGGTGGGAGGGTGGGGGTAACACTCTTTGCAATAAACGTGCCCAGTGTAACAAAGCCGGGACGCGCGTGCGCGCCGACGGGCCGCGATGCTGCGCTGTTTGGGGATAAATGATTGACTTGGTGTTGTGGGGCTTCAAAGCATGAGCAGGCTGCGAACCGAGAGCGCGGGGCTGCTTTCACTGTGTGGGGGTGCACAACAGGCTGCTCGTGAGAGATACAGACAAGTAAGCTGATTTATTGATGATTTTAAGGTTAAGCTCACAAACACATTTCATGTGAGATTTAAAGGGTTTTTTTTGAACAGAGACGGCATTGAATATTTTAGAAAAAATATAAAGTGTAGTATTTTCGATGAGCCAAAATATCAGGTTAGCTCCTTTTTTTTAACATTTAATTAAATTACTCTGCACCCTGTATGAGATGTTTAATAAGCTAATGTATATGTTTAATGATGATTTTATTTCTCCCCTGCAGTATGTCCATGATGAATGTGACACGGGAGGGAATTAACCCAGCGACTCCAAGGACTCTGTTAGTGACATGCGTCACTCTGCTGGTAACCCTCCACCTGTTTCGATGGCTACGGCGGCAGCGATCGAGCTCCTTCCCGCCCGGCCCCCTCGGCTGGCCGGTCATCGGGAACGCCGCGCAAATGGGCAACGCACCGCACTTGTATTTTACGCGCATGGTGAAAAAGTACGGCAACGTCTTCCAGATCAAACTCGGCTCTCGGACCGTGGTGGTGCTGAACGGGGAATCAATTAAACAGGCGCTGGTCAAGCAGGGCTCCGAATTCTCCGGCAGACCGGACTTCACCTCCTTCAAGTACGTCTCAGAGGGGAACAGCCTCGCGTTTGGCACCTCCACGGGCTGGTGGAAGATGCACCGCAAAGTGGCCCAGTCCACTGTCCGGATGTTTTCAACTGGGAACCCTCAAACTAAGAAGACGTTTGAAAATCACGTGCTCAGCGAGGGGAAAGAGCTGCTGCGGCTGTTTTTGAGGAAAACTAAGGAAGAAAAATACTTCCAGCCCATGACGTACCTCGTGGTGTCCACGGCCAACATAATGAGCGCGGTTTGCTTTGGGAAAAGGTACTCCTATGAAGACGAGGAGTTTCAGCAGGTGGTGGGCAGGAACGACCAGTTCACCCAGACTGTCGGGGCAGGGAGCATTGTGGACGTTATGCCCTGGCTGCAGTACTTCCCCAACCCCATCAAAACCATCTTTGAAAACTTCAAGAAGCTCAACCTAGAGTTTAGTGCATTCATCCGAGATAAAGTTGTGGAACACAGAAAAACAATCGAGTCAAGCACCGTCAGAGACATGACAGATGCCTTTATAGTGGCGCTGGACCAAATAAGCGATAAGATGGGACTTTCTGGGAAAGACTATGTGACCTCGTCAGTTGGGGATGTATTTGGAGCAAGTCAAGACACAATGTCGACCGCCCTGCAGTGGATCAGCCTCCTCCTTGTCAAGTAATTGTTATAATTTTTATAGAAGTTGTTTTAAAAGCATATGTGCATACATAATTACACAATTAATTGTCCCCAACTTGTTGCTAAGGCAGCGCACACTTGAAGAAGTTTAGCAGCATCTGTGTTACGTAACAGCCCAGCGGTGGGGAGGGAGGGACTGCCATGCAGTAATAAGCTGAAACTGAACACCAGTGAATCAAAGAGAATGAAATGTGCACTCTGCATTTATTGAGGAACACTGTTGGCAGACCTTTAAATTTTAACATATTTCTTGCTATTTAATCATTTCTGTGCCTGACGCATCAATCAGCAGATGCCTTGATCACAGAGTCAGTGTGTATTTTGTAGTAAGGATTGGTTGTGTCTGTGATGGGCTGTCTAACATGGTGCATTAAAGCTGTTAACGCCCTCCAGGTCACCAGCCATGGATCTAGGGTTTGGCACTTAAATGAAACCTTATTTAATTTGGCATTACAGTTTTTCTGATCAAAGCTTGATTTCCATTAGAGTGTCCCAAACAGTTCAACATCTTAAAAAAAAAAAGAAAAATAATAATAATAATAAAGTGTGAGGGCAGGGGGGGTTTACCAAAGCCTAACATTTAATTCAGATTTAATCCAGATAGGTTGCCTATAAACTGCTAAAGTGCTCAAGGCTAGGAGTTCAACATCAAAAACAATATTCATTAGAGATGATTCCTCAGCCATCTTTTGCACTGGCAAGAGTGTTTCATTTCTATCCTTGCACTAGTCACCTAATATGTATGTTCACCTGTGAATGCAGGTATCCAGAGATTCAAGTGCGTCTTCAGCAGGAGGTGGACAAAGTGGTGGATCGGAGCCGCCTCCCCTCTATCGAGGACCAGCAGCAGCTGCCTTACGTCATGGCCTTCATCTACGAGGTGATGCGCTTCACAAGCTTCATCCCTCTCACCATCCCCCACTCCACCACCACAGACACCTCCATCATGGGCTACACCGTACCAAAGAATACAGTCATCTTCATCAACCAGTGGTCCATCAACCACGACCCGGGCATTTGGTCCCATCCTGAGACCTTTGACCCTGAGCGTTTCCTATGCCAGAACGGTGCACTGAACAAAGACCTGACCAGCAATGTGCTCATCTTCTCCTTGGGTAAGCGGCGGTGCATCGGCGAGGAGCTGTCCAAGCTGCAGCTGTTCCTACTCACAGCTCTCGTTGTACATCAGTGCAACATCGCAGCTGACCCTGCAAGGCCGGTGACGCTGGACTACAACTACGGCCTGACTCTGAAACCTTACCCGTTCTCTTTAGCCGTCTCTCCGCGTGATGATATGACGCTACTGGAAGCAGCTACCAGTTAAGAATTCTCTGAGGAGGTGAAGACTGAGCGTTCATCAGACTCATAAAAAATAAATTTGATTCAAGCTATGATGGAAAAAAAAAAAGTACATGAAGGCACGGGAAAACTTAGAAGCATATTTTATATCTTGAAAACTCGGGCCATTTTTTAAAACTCTCATGTACACTTTTTAAAATGTTCCACATAACAGAGTCAAGACTGATTTAACTGCCTGTGATTGCTGACTTATTTCTAATTAGGGCCTAAAAGAAACAGCCATGGCATCTGTATCAAAGAAAGCATACACTGTGCACACGCCACCTCACTTGGATCAATCTCTCCTAACATCAGAAACAGTCTTACATACCAGCCAGCAATTAGCTCTCCTCTTTTGATTCATCAAATTAAAAGACTGCAGCACATTGCCAGCCCTGAACAGGACTTTAAAGCAAACAGCATTGCAGTTGCTGTTTGTTCCAAGGTGCAAGATGCAGCAAATCATTGAAAAGTTCAAACTGTCTGTTAATATTTTTGCTGTCAGATAAAAGAAAAACCAACAAAAAGTGTCTTTAAGCACATCTGATTTTCAAGAAACCCCCTACATTTCTTCTCTTTCTGCATTCTTTGAATTCATCCTCTTTTTTCCTAATAAGGGCTTCAAGCTCTTTCTAGTGCAATATCAAATCTCTTAAAGCAAAAATGTGTGACGTGTGAAGGTAAGTGCTAAAGACTGGAGTTTTTATGTGACAAAAGTAAAGTGCCAAGGTCAGTCTTCTCGCCGATAAAACAGGTGAATAAGCTCTAAAGCTTCATGTCTGCTAAAATTAATATTCATTACTAACATATGGTTCTTTTAACACAAGATATATGTGTAGCTACTCAGGAATAAGGCTGGGAAAAGCCAAATACTATTTTTAAATGCCAATGTAATGCATTTATATCCTGAAGCTTGCTGTAAATGCTATTTTAAAGGACGAGGCAAAGGAGCAGACGTGCTTAGGGGGAAAGCTCGTGTCTGTCAACTGCCGTCCAGTTCCTGCATGTAAAGGCGAATAAAGCTAATGTTAGATCACTGTTATTTAGGGGTCTACGTCTCCTTTTAAGTTTGAATAATTTAGAGCCATTTATGCCTTCTCTTGGTTTCCACACTAAAGTTGCCATTAGCCAAATGTCTGTTAAATGTAACTTTATTATTTTTTTTTGTTGTTACATAAATAGTCATGTTGTCAAAATTAGCACTCAGATGCTCGGAGTACTTTGTTGATTTAGTCTTGTCTAATTGCTCTCTGAGCGTGGGAGACTAATAGACTGTAAAGTCTTGGATTTGAGCATTTGTTGGCTTGCAGCTGATGTATTTTTGGAAAAATGAAATTCAGGCTAATAAAATTATACTTTCATTTTCTCCTGCACTGAACACTTTGTTATTGTATGTAATAAAACATGTTGAACTAGCCTTTTGCACCCCAAATAATTAAATTGAAGTACTCACGTTTACTTTAGTTGCTCCCATTCGTACCATTTGCTTTAATTACACCTATTTTTTTTATGATAATAACCATCACGAGAGTCAAGAAATGTCTCAAATGCAATCATTTATAGCACCTTTTTATCGAAATATATAAAGTAGAGTTGGTGATTAACACAAACATGATTTTTAGCCCTGCTTAATGTGACAAATACAGCGCGTTAAGCTTCTGACTGCACAGTGCTGCTCAGCTGTGATGTCGTCCTGAGTGTTTCTTTAGTCTGCAATGAGATTGTAAAGTTGCAGAATAAAAAGATACTGTTCTTTTATTTTGCACACGTGTGGTTTTCCAGGTCAAACGGAGAAATAATTACATTTAAAGATCTATATTTAAAGCTCATAAATCAGAGCTGATTTATTATTAAATCACTCTGAATGCAAAGGACCCTTTGCATGGTGCAATGTCAGATGGGAACAAAGACGAAGCAATAGCGAGATGCTTTTCCCATTTCAGCATCTTATCTCAGTATGTCAGAACATCCTGTTCTTGATCAGCTGGGTGATTATAGAAAGCTTGCCACTGCATGGCCAATTCAGACAGTAGTTGATTACTGATATGGTGTCCTCCACTCACCCCCTTTCCCCATTTCTAATAAAACAAAGTGAAATCTGAAGACTAAATAGTGCCAGTGAAGTCATGTGTGGCAATGCTCCAAGTACAATCTTTATGAATGGGAAGGAAAACATTGAGTTTTCTTTAGCTGGACTGAGAAGACAGGTTATCAAACATAAATGAGGTAAAAAAAAAGAAAGAAAAAAAAGAACAGAGACGCTGACAATGTCATAGTTAATACACCCAGTGCAGCTGCACAGCAACTTCAGTCATAACTGCAGACGGGACAAAAGTAATAACCCCTGAAGGCTGTTATTGTCTGCCTCCTTGCATTTCAGGAAGCTGCAGACGGAAGCAAATATCCCTTCTGTGCAATAACAGAGAATGAAACACATACAGAACATGATCTGAAGTGCACGCTGATCAAATAAAGATGACCAGAAATGGCATGCATAGTATGGAAGAGCATGTGCTTTATACAAGCTTGGTGGCACAAACCACAATAAGGAGGGCTGTGGTGGTTTTATCCTGCTGAGAAATTCAAAATATTGCAAGAAGTGGCACTAAGACGTATCCTATGTCATTACAGCTTAGACCTGTCAAGGCTGCATTAACAAGATTAGCATGAAAGCTTGTATCCTTCACTGGCTGAAGATAAAGCACGTACACATGCGGCACATTCACATAAGATCCTTCTGCTGTTGACTGCAAGTTGTGTAACTTAGACATAGCTGAGCTTAGATTATGAATGGAGGGATATATGGAGCTCTGAATGAATGTGAGTGAGATTAAAACAGATGTGGTATTCAGACAGAAGGCAGCCAAACTGCTGAAGCTCACTGCTAGGAATGGTATGATAGCACTGAAATGAAACTGCACGGTTAAGTTAAAATGACCTTAACCGATTTCCGAGCATGTTATATTGGAGGGTCTTTACTTTACAATATAAAGTGCCTTGAGGCAACTGTCTATTGTGATTTGGCGCTATATAAATAAAATTGAACTGAATTATCAGCAGACCCTGTCCAGCAGGGGTCAACACCTGCCTTAAGGGGTTAAGTTGAGGTCAAGGTATGAACAGAGATCTTTCAGCCTTTTGCAGCTAAGTAATAAGCATGGAGACAAGTTTGAAACTTACAGAAGATCCTCCAACCTTCCTATGGCTCCTTCACCCCAGATGTGGGGTAGATTCTTCAGGTGCAAAAGGTGATACCGCAGTATAACAGAACTGAAGCCTGCTCTTGAGGAGGGACCCACGGTTCTAAAGACCCAGAGCCTTTAACAGGGGTAAAATAAAAAACTTTGCAGGTAAATCTGTCCATGAAATATAAGGCTACCAGCAACATGCTTATAGTTTTGCATAAAGATCATACACTATCCATCTTGCTTTGTATAAACAGTGGAATGATCTAATTTACTGTAAACTTATATGATTCTCTAAACTTCAAAATGACGCGGCGGCCACCGAATGGAGAAGTTTTATTTTCAGCCGGGAATGTCATAGAATGAAATGCTTGCTGGATGCGATTTGCCTTGCAGACTGGAGGATTACATGGACTGTGTAGCTCATAACCTACAGAGCAAACACATAAAAACACCACATGAATAGTATGACATTTTGAAAGGTAACTAAGCTCTGTTGTGCACAAAAGGATTAAATAGCTTGTAGAACCACCTTGAGCAGCAATAACTTTAAGCAATTGTTTTCTGTGTTTCTTACATAGCTGTGGAGGGCTTTTAGCTCACTCTTCTTCACAGTGTTGCTTCAGTTCATTGAGGGTTATGGGCATTCATTTATACACAGCTTTCTTAAACCCCCAACGCAGCATTCAAGGCTCGACTCTTCTGCCTGTCGGAGACTTGGAGCTGTGCTTGGGATCATTGTCCTGTTGCATAACCCAGTTTTTTCCAAGCTTTAGCTGTCAGACTGATCACTTCCCATTTGACTCTAGGACACTTTGGTATACAGGAGTTCATGGTTGACTCAATGACTGCAAGGTGCTCAGGTCCTGTGGCTGTAAATCTTTACCCCTCCACCACCATGCTTAACAGATGCATGAGGCATTTGTGCCTCTATGTTGTTCAATTTTTGCCAAATGTGGAGCTGTGCATTATGTCCAAACATCTCCACTTTATTCTCATCTGGCCAAAGGTCTTTGTTCCATCTTGTGGATTGTTAAGATAAAATTTTGCAAACCTAAGCAAGACTGTCTCCTGGCAACCCTTCCAAACAGGCCATAGCTGTTCAGTCTTTTTCTCAATAAACTTTAACATGCTACCTGCAGCCAGGTAAGTCTGAGATGTAACTCTTGGTATGTCTTTTTTTTCTGACCTTGTGGTAAATTTGCCGAGACGTTCACTCCTGGGAAGATGGTGGCAAGCTTAACACATACCTGAATACTCCAGACCAGCAAACTGCCTAAACTTTTTCTTTTATAAAAGGTGCTCACACTTGCTGAGCATCTCTATAAAAGAAAGTGCACTGGATCATAAGCACCTAGCTGCTATATACCCTCTTAGTTGTTATGGAAGCAGGAGCAAGGACTGCAATGGCCTCTGTGAAAGGTTTCTTTTCCATAACCACACAAATAGATAGTAAAGTATCCTTTGCTCAACATGTAAATAACTTGTGTACCAGATCTATTAATCTGTTATCTTTCTTCCTGTTCAAAAACCAATGGGATAAAAAACATCATGTACCCTGCAAAACTCTGTAATTCGTTTGTTTGCGCCTCTTATGTACATATTTACATTTCCGTTAAATAATGACGTTTCGCTAAAAGAAACCAGAAATGTTTTTTAAAGAAACCGCAAAGTAAACTTTATACTGTTCTCTCTCGTATATTCGTGACCTCAATGCACTGTCTGAATAACAATTTAAAAAATATTTAACTTGTTTGCTAAATTGCACGTCTGTTTTACAATTTAAAACATAAATGACAACCTGGATGAGAAACAAGTTGTAAATCTCTTATGCAAAAACGGACAGCCAGCATTCTGGCGAGTGTGCAATCACATGCAGACCAACTGTAAGCGATTGCAGCCGTCTCAACTCAGACTTTTGATTAAAGAGCGCAGGAGGCTCATAAAATCAGTCAGGAAAGGTGAAGTTTTCATTACTGTATAAACAAACACCTGTGCTCATAAAGGGAGCCACCCATTTAACATGGCTCTACTGTGGAAGAAAAAATGTTGAAACATGACTAGACGGGTGGGAAGTTAGCCTGAATGTGATCTAGTAACAAATTCTGGATTGCCCTGGCACAAAATGTACAGTCTGGGAGAAAGCTCGGCAATCACGTAGGCTCCAGCAGGAGCTTGTTACACTCTGTTGATTCTGGATTAAGACCAATTTAGTGCATAAGAAAAAAAACAAAACAAATAAATCACCGCATATCTTAATTATATGTTACAGCTTATATAACTTTATTCCTCAGCAATAAAACCTACAAAAACATAAACAAGCCAGATAAGAAGACAAATTTGATCAGGATTGATTTAATTACAGATTCCAGTACCATTAATCATTAAATACACACTGTCTAAAATACTGCACAGTATAGTGTATAATCTCTATCCAATGTAGTACAGCCTTGAGGAGCTTGTTTTGGCATTTTTCTAAAAAAGAAAAAAAAAGAAAAAAGAAATACATTCGTAGTGTTGGTAGAAAAATCTGTAAAATGATATCAAAATAATTCATTTTGTAGATAGACTTAAAACATAAAATCAAATAATAATCAGGCTAGAAACTGAAAAAATAAAAATAAACCCTCTAAACAAATTTCCAGTATAAACATAATTAGAGCAATCAGTCAAAACGCATGTTTTACTTCACTGAGCAGAGATATAAACTAAACAGCTGGAAATATGTAAAAGGAAACATTCAAACCTTATTTCAGTTAGATCAGGTCACATTTTAGTGGCATTATGCAACCAGGAAAACACCACTGCATCATGCCAAAGTGATGACTGCATTCTTGCTTTATTCATCAGTCCAGTGAGTTTTTTCTTTTTTCAGATGAGAGAAAATAAACCCCCCAGAAAAAACACATTATACCCTTAAAGATTTCCTCTTAGTGATCCTTTACATGGACACCAGTCAGCTCATTTAACAAGCCATTAGTTCTTCTATGTTCTGATGGATCCTTAACTGAAACCTACATTATGCAGTATAATTGCAGTGTAATGAGATATTTATAGACATTAAAACAAATTTTTTTTAACTTGGCTTCCTGATTCACGTGGTATGCGTTACATGGTTCTCCACCTTCGTGGACTATGGAAAAAAAAAAAAGATAAAAGCTGTCTCAGAAAAAATTCACTCTAGGCTGCGTAGATTTAATAACAGTTCCAAAACTATCATACGTCAGAGCTCCATTTAAAGGTTAAAAAAGGAATGTGTGTGGAAATTCAAATGTTCTTGGCAACCCACACGAGGAGGAAATCTTTCAGAAATAGAAACTCTGGCGCTTCTGTTCCAAAACACCTGTACAGGTGCTTTCTGAATCTATTTAGAGGAACTCACTGACATCATTTATGGAGCCCTTTTTTTTCCATGATCTGGCAAACATGCAAAAGGGCAGATTAACCAGAGGACTTCAGGTGTGGTGGTGGTGTACACACATCTTTATGCAAAAACCACCTGCTGTCCAACGGTCTACTTCATGTTGTGGCTCGGCTGTCAATGAAACTAAGCAGCAGGAGGTAAATGAATAACTAACACAGAGAAGTCAACAAGTCATCAAAAGACAGGATCAGAGAATATATCCATGAGCAAATCATTTTACAGAGTCTGCAGGTAAATGTCACAAGAGAGCATTATTGCTGGTCTGTATTGGCGGGCTGGCTGGGTGGGTGGGGGGCTGTCGTCCAGTGGTCACAACATTCCAAGATGTTTGGGTGCGCCTTGTCTGATGTGACAGGACGGAACAACAAGTCCTGTGGGGCACTTCCCCAAAAAGCGACAGGTCTTTGTTATCAAGGAAACCTGACACATGCTGGAATTAGGTTCCCTATCAGAGCTCGGAGAATTCCTGCTACTCACTGCTATAAACTGAAGAAAACTGGTTTAGCTCACTGAGTTGGAATCGATTACGATCATTTGCTTCTACTATTAAAAAGGTCATCATTCACATATGACTGAAAAGTAAAACAGATGATCCTGATGTGGTGAAATTCTGCTTCCTTGGGCACTCCCTACACTCACAGAGTGAATTAACCTGATGGCCTTTCACACACAGATTCAGTGCTCGCAAAATAATTATTAAAAATGTGTCACAGTCCAAGTGCTGGGCACAGTAAACTCAGCTCCTTTTGTGCTTCTTCATCCTGAAGAAAAAAAAAATCATGATACACAAGACTGTATTATTTTGGTTTAATTTACGTAATACAGCAGCATATGATGTAGTTTGGTCTGAACCAACAGATCTGAATACAAATGGTTCTGAAGTGTACCTCTTTGGCTTCAGCACTCATTGAACAAGCAGCTTCACACATCTTCTTAGCATTTTCCCACTTCCCCAGGTCTTTGTAGCACTGCCAAAGGAAAGACACAAAACTGTCAGAGCACCGTTTTGTCCCAAAGACATCCTGCAGAACGGTTTCCATTTCACTATCCAGTCACAAACCTGATGTGTCCAGTACTAACCTTAGCTAGAAACACATAGTTGAGTTTAGAATAAGCAGGATGGAGCTCCTCGACCTGGTTAAAAAAAACGAAAAACAGACAGGATTCACAAACTTCATCTCTGTTTATTAAAACATACTGGAGAAATACTAAAGTCCATCTCCAACTATCCTGAAAGAAGCTTACATTTATAGCAAACAGCAACCTCTCGGGCTGAGAGCAGAAATAAAATACATTTAAAACCTGATACAACCACAGTTTTGGTCTCTGATCATTTCCTTGTTTATGACAAATATTCAGGCCTGAGTTTTCTTTGTTTTATGTGACAGCCAGATGTTGAGTATAGCTACTGATACATGAGACTACTTCAAAATATATTCCACTGAATTATAATGCATGTGAAACTTTATGATATTTTGGACTTTTGAGGAAATTTTCTCAAACCGGACCTCCTTAAAGCTACAAAGTTTGTACATGTACACAGCAAACATGGGTCCAAATACAAACTTCTACAAACCTGAACTCATCTTTGATTCTAACTACACCTCTGACATTTCCTGTCTGCATCTTGAACTGCTCCAATGCTATGCTTAGACAAAAGCAGACATCTCAACACAAATTCCTCTGAAATGAGTGTGAGGTTGTTCTCACACACAGAATCACTGGCTAAAAACACTAAACGCCATGCTGTCACGACTGGTGTTCACATCTGTAATAACAGCTGCTCTTACTAACTCAAGCGTGTGCAATTGGACTACACATAAATATTTCCATTTTAGTGATTCCGATCTTCACACAAAGAGTGAAAAGCTCTGTCTGCATCATTAAAAATGTCAAGAACAGGAGCCACATCACTCGACTCTTTAATCCTCAATCATTCTTTGCTGAGCAAGTTAGTCAAATACCGCCATCAACTCATTAAAGTTAGACCTGTTCTTGTTAAAGCTTCATAAAGGGCTCCTCCAGGTCACTTGTGACATGTTGTAACAGTGACCAAATTGATGGGTTAGAAGACAGGAGGATGAGGCATGGATAGGAATATTGGCCAGAAGCAAAAGTAATTTCTCCTACTATATAAACATTTGCAATGTAGGAACACAGATTAAGCCTTTCTAAATACAGAGGGCTTGGGCTTTAAAAACAGCGAACAGATGCAACTTGTAGGCAAATTGCAATGCAGCGCAAGATTAAACAGGGTTGTGCTTTACATGTTTCGTTATTGAGGTCAGAACAGCCACTCAATTAAAAAGCACCACAACATAAACTTCTTCACACGGTTACTCCCATCATTTGTGTTCCGAAACGATTGCTCTAATTTGTGCAGCTTATCGTGTTTCACCCCACTCTCTGACTGGGGGCTTTTCGCTTTCAAATGTAGACAACAGAATGCTTCAAACATAATGCAGTGGTCAAAAATAAAGATATATGTGTAAACAAAGAATGAATCCCATTACCTTAAGAAAATTCTTCAGTGCTTCTTCAACTGTTGCGAGTGGTGGTTCTCCAAACAGAGTTGAAGCAACTTTCCTCTCAATCCATGATAACTGAGACACCTGAAAACAATCAAGCATCAGCACAATCAAAACAAAAATGTTCCACCTTAGTTATAGTAATAGTTATTATATACTAATAATAATGGAAGAGCAGGGTAATGCTACAGTCACATTAGGGAAAACAGTGGTTGGAGATCACGGCATGACTGAAATTTTTATGACTGAGTGCAATGTTCTTGATATCTCATTGCCTTTGACCTGGTGAGAGGCAACCTTTGAAATGGTTGCTTCAAAGACAGGGAACAGGTCTGCAACCACTCGCAGTCAGCTGCCATCGTCAAAGTGTCTTTAGTGCATTAAGACAGCAGTAAAATCTAATAAGACAGAGTCACACTGCTATCAGTTTGCAACGGAATGGGGTCACGTTGGCAATTACATACAACCCTGCTTGTGATAATATAGCGATTAAATGTGATAAACTGGCAAAAATCATCAAAAAAATTCACAGATATAAAAACACAGCTCATTGTTGAAGATTGTCAAATGAACTGGAATCTGTCTCTATTTATAAATTAGATGGCAAATATTTACAAACCTTCGCCAATCTGAGTGTGATTACAGGCAGTCTCACGCACACTGCGATTGTTGTTTACTGCTACTACTTGCAATTGGTTGCCGAATGCAAAAACCCCACTAAACATCTGGTACGGTCTTCCCAAAGCACCGACCTCAACCCTATTGAAAATTTGTGGAGTGTCTAAAAGCTGGTCCCACGGCAGGACACCAGCCAATTTAAATGAACTCTACTAGTTCTGCCATGAAGAGTGTTCAAATATCCAGGCAGAATGATGCCAGAAGCTTGCTGACAGCGACCAAAAGCGTCTGGTCGAGGTGCAACTTGCTAAGGGACATTTAACCAGATATTTGTGGGGATGTATGTATATATTTGAGCCATCCATCCATTCTCTTCTGCTTTTCCTGTTAAGGGATGCGGGGGGCTGGAGCCTATCCCAGCTGACATAGGGTGAGAGGCAGGGATGCGCCCTGTAAAGGTCGCCAGCCTGTCACAGGGCCAACACAGAGAGACAGACAACCATTCACACTCATATTCAGACCTATGGGCAAAATTAGAGTGACCAATTAACCTAACCCCAACTGCATGTCTTTGAACTGTGGGAGTAAACTGGAGTACCCGGAGGAAACCCACACAGACACAGGGAGAACATGCAAACTCCACAAAGCGATGCCCGGGCCAAGGTGGAATCAAACCCAGGTCTAGAGGTTATTAAGGCTGTGAGGCAGTTGTGCGAACCACCATGCCACTGTGCAGATCTTTGAGCCTATATGTAATTTTGTAATTTTGACCCTGTGTAGATTTGAGAAACTCCTCAATAAATTCAAATTTGGGCACTTGATTTTTAGAGTTATTAAAGATGTATGCTGTCCACCCCGGAAAAAGCCCAAAATTACCACGACCTTCATACGCATGATGAGTGGATGGAAACTTCTGACCCCAGCAGTATTGTTGCCATCTCTTGAGGTCTTTAGGCTGCCTGTGCACTTTAGAATTCAATTTAAGGTCCTTGTATTTGTTTTTAAGTCCTTAAATGGCCTTGCTCCACCTTATCTCTTTGAGCTGCTCTGTCCCTACACTCCTGTCCGAGATCTCAGGTCATCTGATCAGATGCTTTTACGTATACAGAGATCTAAGCAGAAGCTCAGAGGAGACAGGGCTTTTTCCATTGTTGCCCCTAAGTTGTGGAATGAATTGCCAATCGCCTACACTGTCCATTTTTAAGACTCATCTTAAAACTCATTTATACTCTCTGGCCTTCAACCCAGCATGAGACATTGATCTTACCTGTTTTTTTTGTTTGTTTTTTTATTTATTTATTTATTTTAATTGTTTCTTTTTAATATTTTAATTATTTGGTGTACAGCACTTTGTATTTGCTGTGGCTTTTTAAAGTGCTTTATAAATAAAGTTTGATTGATTGATTGATTGATTGATGTGGAGGTTTTTCAATTTTGTAGCCTAAAGGTTCAACACGACATTCAAAACACACTGGATGGTGTATGTAGCACCAGCATTTCAGACCAAAACAAAGGGTCTCATTGGCCCCACCCCTTTTGCTGAGTCTTATACACAAAACTAACAAAAAATGACATCTTTGAACAGTTATGAAGCAATTTAACAGTTACAACAGAAACGAAAACAATCTGCAGAAATTTCCGAGCAGGAATGGTTGTATGTCATTTTATGTCAACTTTTACAGCCAGTTTCCTGTTACTTCACCAGTGTTTCCATGACCACGGGTACCCCCATACACTGATACTTTCCTACTGACACCGTCTGCAGAAGAATGATACCGGACCAGCAGAAGCCTGGGTCAAATGTAATATTTCTGCCTTGCACCAGTCATGAGAGCAGCATCTAATTGCAGGTGTAGCAATGGTGTAATTATAGGACCTTTCAAACCTTTCAAACAGAACCGCTGGTTGAATGTGAACAGTAGGTCATTGTTGAACATGAATGGACCACAGACAGCCTGTAAAATCCAATCCCTGAAAATATCAGGTGGTACACCTCCATTAGATCTGCAGAGTCCTTTACCCCTTCTCTGGTGTTAGCAGCACAGTGTTATATAATTGAATCACAGAAATCTCTGAATTAGTTTCCTTCCTTTCAGGGACATTTGGTACCAAGGTACATTATGAACACCTCCTGAAACAACAGGAACGCTCAAGAGCAGAATGTCTGGGGCATTGTAATATAAACGACAGCAATTCATCATGTTACACTTCTTGACAAGACGTGAGGGTTACAGAAAAATTCACAAACTGCATCAAAAATGACCGCCGCTACTGAAAGAGCATGAGCCAGATAGAAACAGGATGAAATTATCTCCCTGGTACAATCTGATTTAAAGCTAACAATGGATGGTGTTAACCTCCCATAGTGCTCTCTGTGAATATCACAGAGGGAAAAACAAACCTCAAGGAAACCTAAACAGTGGAAATGAATGAGGGGAAACTGTGGGTGGGTTAGCAAAGGGAGGTGGGGGGGAGGCACACTGACACGCTAGTCTTCATAAATTTACAGTTTCTTGAGCAGAGGAAAGAGATGAGAGATAGCTGTGTTGCACGGTGTATCGGATTGGTCACATACAGCGTAGCACCAGCGGCCCAGGAGGTAGTAGGACAGGGGGTCCTGCGGCTTCAGCTCAATGGCTTTATCCAGATGATCCTGAGAAGAGAAGCAGACAGACAGAGAGAAGATTTTCACTGTTGATTCATAGCACAGCTGCACCGCCTTCTGTTCTGACCTGATCTGTCCTGCTTCACCAACCCACAAGTATTTCACAAACACCTCTCACACACGCGATCTAGTCGAGCTACCGCACACTCCTGGCTGTCACGCACCCTCCCTCGTTCTTTCCATTCTACTTCTCTATGAGCAACAATTTTTTTTTTCATATCTTCCCTCTCCAGTGCCCTATCTCTCACTTTCACCTGTCAGAGAGTTTTAAGGGCACACAGTGTTTGCTGGAGGCTGCTGACAGAAGATAAAATGCTACGTGCTGTTGTTCCACACTCCATCTTATGCAACTTAATGGCTGTAGGAGGGCCCTACTGGCTTAAATGATGAGTAGCCTAAGCACATGGGTCACGCAATGTCCAGTATGCATGAAAGATGTATGTTGCATTGTTTTATGAATGTGCACAGTCAAAACTAGCACTCTATTTGCATGTTTTACCTTAAAGACATATCCGTTCTTGATCTTGTTTTGAATGGTGTCATAATCTGCCATAATTCCACACATGATGGCATACCTGTGGGGAAACATTGCTTTTAGGAGTTCAGACTATCACAGACCTCAACAATCTATCTGACAAGCAAAACAAAATAAAATAAACAAACTGGGACAAAAATCAAATTGATATGTAATATTTTCAAGCCTGTATGATGTAATTAGACGATCAAGCAGCTGAAGCTGCAGGAACCTTATAGTAATTCTTCAAACTCTTATTATTTAGTGGTGAAAATGTTGTGTGCAATAAAAATGTTAAGATCTGGAAACACAAAACTTCATGAAAGAGTTCCAGATTGCACCCGGTACTCAAGCCCCAAAACTTGAAAGGGTGTTTAAATAAGTTTTACAATTACCTCAAAATGTACTTTGTCTAGACTCAGAATTATTTTATCATTTCATCTGATGATACTGGGTTCCGGCTTTAAAAGTCTGACTCCTGAATCTTCTTTAGAAAGAAAAAGGAATTAAAAAACAGCCAGATCCTAGAATCCAATCTGCATACTTTTTCTTTTTATTTCATTTTATTTATTTCATGTATCTGGTTTTATTCCATGCAGTATGCACACAATTGGGACATACTGCTTTGATATTGGGACATACCACTGTGTAATAACACTGCAACTTTAGCCATGACACTATGTGTGTGTAGCTGGCGCCATGTGACTAGACAAGCATTGCAACTTAGATTGTGCAGAAGTGTCCAGATGCAGTGGGGTTTTAACCATACTGCACACTTTGAAATATTATATTTTGGTGCTTCTTCAGGCATAGTAAATGTTTTGAAAGGTTTTTGAGCATTTTTTGTGTACAGATGTTTAACAGGAAAAGTAGGGAAATAAAATACACTAGCTAATGCCCGATGGTTTTAACCTTTAAGAGAAAAAATAAAAATCCTCAGTTCTCAGGTTTGACAGGGGGTCAACTTGTGACTTCTACATCTTGTACATTGTTGGAAAGCCTACATAAGTTTTCAAACAAGTGCTGCCAAAACTGTAAACAAAAAAAAAAAAGAAAAAGAAAAAAAGGTGTATGTCAAGTGTCTCTGCAAGCCC
>VUQK01015563.1:17688-32148 GCA_015106715.1 Bujurquina vittata
ACCACAAGACTAAGTGGTCGTTAGAAAGACTCCTCATTAGACAACATCAGCAGAGGTAAGCTGCTTCACCTTATTCCCCTGCTCTCTAATTAATACACCGGCTTGAATCAGTGGGCAGGTGGAAGGGAAACAAAGGGCGATTTCAGCTTTGGGATCTGTAAGTCAGCATGACACTGAGGGTTTGGAGGGGAGAGGAGTGAGCTGATCAAAGCCTTTTCACTGCGAGGCTGCTTTAATCCTGCTGGTACTCTTTCAAACACCACTGAGCAACATAAACACCTTTTTACACGAAGGATCAGTGTGTACAAAGGTCATCTGACAGCACCAGCTGACACGATGGCAGTGATGGCAGATGGAATCTACAGCTGTACATGTGTGAATAGATTTTTTTTTTGGTACGGTATAATGCAATGATGGGCTAGTGTGGGTTCTGAAGTAAGCTCTGGCAGACTGCAAACTGTACTATATGATTAGCAGGCAATTACTAAATTCAGCTAAAGCAGGCAGAACGATTAATCTTACTGGCAAACTGATCAAGATGTACAAAATAAAATCACAATTAAGGTGGTTACGATTGGGCGAAACATGATAAAAACATTAATCTTCACACTAACCACTAATTCACACTTACTGGAAAATTGTCAGTGATATGACACGTGTTAATCACATCACCTATAAATGCCTTAAATTGGCCAAACACAGGCCTATGTAACTTTCAACAAAAAAGACATGTTTATTTTTCTAAAGTAGAGCAGGGTGCGCCCATACTGCCACTGGTTGGCGCTTGATGAGTAGAGAGCTCCACAACATCAGAGGAGCAGAGATGCTATCTGTCTGCAGTTGTGCTGCCTGACTTCCAATGAAAACACACTGCTGGATGTAAGTGCTTTGAGCAAATCTTTCACTGGCAACTAAATATCGGCAGATAGGAAACCGAGCCAGGGCACAGTTGGTGTGCACATGGCAGTTTCTTTTTTTTAAACAAATTCTGCTCCTGGCATACAATTGCGATGTAAGGAATTGTGTGGGTTAATACACCCAACAACCGAAAATTTTGACTTGTTCACGTGCATAACTGAACTGGCCTACAGAATCATTGCTAGGGAAAAAAATGGAGAATTCACAAGATTGGTTAGCCAGAAGTCCATGACCTTGTTTAGCAGTTCCACAGCAAATACTGTGAAGTAACAGACTGAAAATTATGACCCAAAAAGAATATAAAGATATCTACGCAGCACCAGGAGAGAATACATTTAAATTTCCTGCACTGCTAGACTCTCAAAGTACACAAAAAATTATTTAAGGGCTAAAAAAGTGGATTTTGCATGATATGTCTCCTTTAAATTGTATCTTTGTGACACATTGTAACACATCACTGGTTCCCATTTCTTTAGCCAAATCTATGAAAAAAAACAAAGATAACACAGTTTGACAAGCATAAAATAGTATTTTTGCACAAATACGGTGATTCCCAAAAGACCTATTAGCTTAAAACCGGCATATCTCCGCATGATGTGCAGGTGTATCCTTAAAAAATATGAGGACACTGGACAAGTGCAGGACAAAAGACGTGACCTAAAAACTATTTACAGCAAAAGAAGGGCATCTGTCATGTCTTTAAGAAAAGTTTTTAAGAAAATCCAGCAAAGACCTGAAACTAAAATTGATTCTTCTACACCTGACTGAAGCCTCATCAGAAGTGGTCTCAATGGAAGAACAGCAGTCAAGAAGCCATTCTTAAGGAAGGGAAACAGGGAGAAAAGGCTGAGGAATGCCAAATTACACAAGAAATAGACTAAAAATCAGTGGCAGTCTGATGGAGTGATGATTCTGGTTCAGATGACCATCAATATGCACAGAGAGAGTGAGTGTCTACAACCATTTGTAAAACATAGTGGAGGCTCTGCTATGGTTTGCGGCTGCATTTCAGCCAGTGGTATTGGAGATGTTGTCAAAATTAATGGAATTATGAACACAGAAAAGTACAGACAGATTTTGATCCACCATCCGATACCATCTGGAAAGCATCTGATTGGCAACAGCTTCATTTTTCAGAATGACAATGATCTGATCTGGCAGCCAGCATCCAAAGAAGAGCTCTGAATATCTTTTAAGAAGCCTGGAGAACTATTCCTGAAGACTACTTAAAAAAAATACAAGAAAGCCTCAGAGAGTTCAGGTTCCAAGGTGTTCCCAGGTCAGCCAAGCAATATAATCTCTCTAGCGTGTCCTGGGTCCACCCGGGGCCTCCTCCCAGTGGGACATGCCCAGAACACCTCACCCAAGATGCGGCCAGGAGGCATCCCAATCAGATGCCCGAGGCACCTCAACTGGCTCCTTTCGATGTGGAGGAGCAGTGGCTCTACTCTGAGCCCCTCCCGGATGGCCGTACTCCTCACCCTCTATTCTCCATTTTCTGAGCAAAATATAAAGAAATGAGGGGTGGCTCAAGACTTTTGTATTGCACTGTATATCATAGCTGCTGTATCAGACTATTTATCAAAAGATAGCACACAGCTATGAGAACATCTGCTTAGCAATGCATTTTTAGCATTTCTAAAACAACTGAAATTTTTGACTGTACAACCTAAAATATTTTAGACACTCGCAGTATGAGGGTGCAGGAGTGGGGAGCATTCAATTTGGTGCTTCCTAGCACCATGGGGATAATATATGTGAAAAGTACTGCTCCTTTTACAATCAAAAAGTCCATAAAAAAAATAAACTAATGGGCTCTAATGACCTACATTTACCAAAAGAGACAGTATATTAACTACTTAACTATTCCTCTCTTTCTAGCATGTTGCAAAATGTAATAATAAATGCAATAAATCTACACAGTAAAGAGACAAGGAGACCAACTAGTGTGCTAGAGGGGAATAACTAAGATCAAGTATTTCCCAGGTGAGTGTGGGTTTGCTTACTACCACAAAAATATCTCTTAGTTTCCCACTGATTGATTAGCACCAACAATTAACATGTAGCAATTCAAGCAGTGTTTACTGAAACATATGTGGGCCCAAGAACAGTAGTGCTCAAGTAGCTAATTACTGGACCATAATAGTGCTCTCTCATCTCAGCACCTGGACTGTGGGAGATCAGCAGATGTGACTGTAACAAAAACACTCTGCATTGTGAGTTTGTGCCTGTCTGTGGTGTTTTTAGTCTTATGCATCACACTGATTGCCACTGTGTGAAAGTAGGATTAAAATGCACCAGGCCCTGAGTGGAGAGGATGAGGTGAGGGTGGAGAGAAGGTAAGAGGAGGGAGTGTATGAGGAAATCAAATGTGAAGGTGTAAAAAAGGTGCGTTTGGCCTTGGGGCCTACCTGCTGTTTATCCTTTTGTTTTTACTGTAACTTGAAATTCTATCTCTCCTTTGAATGTCTAACATAAGAAAAGAGAAATATCAGGAGGGGAAGAGAAGGTAGACGGTTGCTACAAATGAACGAGGACAACGATAGGAGGACAGAGCTCTTAATTGTGTAAGGTTAGCCTGGATTGCTAACAGACTCAATAAAATTCCCTATGCTACCTGGCAAAAATAAAAGGCTCTAAGAGTCAGCTGGTCTGAAGAAGCAGCATATTGATTTCAACCTTTAAATCCAAACAGAGAGCTCATTGAACTATACAGTATCAGGCAGGGCTCCAGACTAAAACCTGCACAGAAACAGCAAGAGGAACTTGAGAAATTCAGGCCCACCTGAGAAAATGCTTGGGAGAGTGTGAAGTTTGCTAATGTATGCAGCTCAAGACAAAATTAGCTGATACTGTTTTCGTTGGATGGGAGAAGGAATTTATGGCTTTGTGATAAGGTTTTCATACTGTAGGTGTGGAATGAAGTGTGACGCTTAAGCAGACACAAGCTTTCCAAGGCTGGTGGGATCACAACACAATGCTGGCACTAATGACCAGGCACATGTTTAAAATTACAGTTGTCTTTGCAAAGTTCAAAATGAATCTATCCCTCTGTCCTCCTCTGTCTCCCTGCTTAATCCATAGGACTTTGTACCATGATTGAGGCCCTAAAGTCAGTGATCTACATGGGCTGGATGCACACAGCAGGATCAATGAAAATGCGCCTATATACAAGAATGCCTTCACATCTACTAAAACTGTCAGCCGCCAGAGATTACACAAACAGGCTTCATGCTCAGTGTCACCAAAGCCCCCATGACTGCATTTGCTCACATGCATTCATCTTATGTCACATTAGTCCTAATGTTACATTAGTCCTGGTTTTGTAAAAAGACACAGTGGCTACACACTACTGGAAAACTGAAACCTAGGAGAGGAGAAATTGAGGTGCTGATTGACATTGAGAGCAAATTAATTTTAGGAGCTTGCATGGTGGAGTAAACTGATAGTAGTGTATGGAGTGGTAGTGGTGCTCTTTGAATAAGTCAAGTGTCTCCATACATATCGAATTTCCAAAAGAGTCCTTATTCACAAGAGAGTGTGAAAGTATGTGGCAACTGCTACATGCATATCTGAGTCATTCATTAAGCCTAAAACCTCAGAGAGGTGCATTTTCTAGTTGTATGAGATTCTTAGCATCTCAGAACTGTATTTTGTTTATAGCAGTTTTCAAGTAGAATTTTTTTTTTGCTTTTAATATAATCCTAGTTGTTGATGAATAGGTGTAATGATGATATCATAAAAAAATACACCCATATGAAGAGATTTTTTTAAAAATATTGTTTAAAAAAGAATATTGTTTTTCAACTTGTAGTTAAGAAGTTACATTATAATAAGGCCAGAACATCCGTTGGTAGTTTATTATACATACACACACAAAGACCCCATTTCATTTAATGTTTTGCATTGCTCTTGATAATGTAAGGTTTGGATGCAGCTGCTCGGCCAGAAAGCCATTCCACAAAGCTCTCTATACACTGTTCTTGAGCTAATCTGAAGGCCACGAGACGTTGGAGGCCTGTAGTGATTGACTGCAGAAAGTTGGTGACCTCTGCACACTATGCACCTAAGCATCCACTGACCCCACGCTGTGATTTTACGTGGCCTACCACTTCGTGACTGGGTTGCTGTTATTCCAAATCACATCCACACCATTTGTTTTATAATCCCACTAACAGTTGACTGTGGAATATTTAGTTGAGAGGAAATTTCACAACCGTATTTGTTGCACAGGAGGCATCCTATAACGGTACCATGCTGGAACTCACTGAGCTTCTGAGAGCGAGCCATTCTTTCGCTAATGTTTGTAGAAACAGTCTGCGTGCCTAGGTGCATGGTTTATACACCTGTGGCCATGGAAGTGATTGGAACAGTGATTTGGTAGGGTGAGTGAATACTTTTGGCATTATAGCTTATGTGCCAGATTGTTACCCTGCACATATTACCCAAGCAATCAAAATGTCAGATATTGCCATGCAAATAAGAACTGCTGTCAAGGGGAAACACAATTCTTCAAAACATCTGGCTACTGTTGTTTTGGATAGTTGTGACGGGCATTGGATTGTGTAAAAGAACCAACAAGATGCCCTAGACCAAAGCCAGTTACACGACCTGGGATCTTTATTCTTTTGGCTAATCTTTTTAGGGGTTGCCAAAGTGGATCATCTGCCTCCATTTCATCCTATCCATAGCATTCTCTTTTGTGACACTAATCCGCTGCATGCCCTTCACTAGATCCATGAACCTCCTCTGGGGTCTTCCTCTTTTCCTCCTGTCTGGCAGTCAATATCCTTTGTCCAATTTATCCACTCTCTCTCCTCTGCATATGTACATTTGATAGTTCCTACATTTAAAGTGCCTACTCTCACTTCCAGACTCCTGCCTTTCCTTGGCTTCTAACATACCTTCCCCCTCTCCTCTTCTTTTGTTTTCAGCTGCAAAAATACAAAAACACCATAAGGCATTTTGACCTAGAAAATTTGAAATGAAGTGGTGCACAGCTAGAACAGTTGAAAGAGGCAGTGCGTTTAAAGTCATTATGTATGTTACTTGCCATGCAAACTGCAGATACAACAGAGCAGGTTTGTTTAGACTGTCGTACTCACCCAACCTGCTCAGCTGTCACTCGCAGATGACAGGAATTTACTGGCATTTCTAAATCCACTGTAATTTCAATAATGATTTGGGCAAATTGCCAACTTAAAAACAAATTAAATAATAATAATAAAAAAACACTGTTAGAAATTGTAGCGTGTACTTTGCAGTTGTGCCTACATTGTTTATCATTTCTTGATCTTTTACATCCAGGCAAATCACAACTAATCAATGTAGACAGTTTAAATTAGGTCACACAGCAATATAACAGGTTCAAAAAAGCATTCTTTCACTCAGGGTATGTAAAGAAGTCTATAAGCAGTTTCAGTAGCTGAGCAGAAACTGGATGGGTGTTTAGTCAACATCTGCAAAACTGTGACAAGCTGGGCAACATTCAGGAAAACAGGTGACAAGTTTTCTCACGGCATCGGTACACTAAGTAAACAGTTACCTCAGACATAAACTTCCTTGCAACACTGCCTGGCACCGTCCCCATTCCCAGCCTCCTCCCTTCTCAAAGTGCAGCTTTACCTACTTTGCTCTGTCCGTTCAACTTAGACGGCATTTCTGCTTGGTTTAAGAATCTTATAAATTCCATCAGTGGATACAAGATTAAGCCTTTTAAAGCTGTTGCTCTTAATTAGCTAAACAAACACAGCCTTCTTTTTCACCTGATGTCTTGAGTGGTGCAGTATGTGCATGAGCTAATGCTAATTATTCCCTAAAGAACAGAGTGAGGAGGACTGCTGGTTCGAGCAGGCAGTTTTCCATGAGAAAACTTCATCTGTGGACACATAAAGTAACTACATAATCTCAAGTACACAAGACACTAATTTATGAAATGCAATTAACTTTAAGAAAAACCTGAAATGGGGAAAGTGTTGTAAATACATCATGTGTTAAGGATGAGTTAAACAAAGCTAAATAAATGAACACTATCGTTTTATTGGTGCTGTGTGCATGTTTGTTCTACAGGAATTATAAGCTGCTCTTAGAACTGTATCTAGTGCAATTTTCATCTCTCTCTGTTTTAGCCACAGATTCCATCAGTCAAGTTTTGACACGAGTAGTGTTTCAGATGAGGAATGCACTGGGGCCTGCACAAATATAAATGGGATTCATGCCATCAGGCCCACTATGCACAGCTAATTAAAAGCAAGGGGATTTTTGGCTGACTCAGAGTGACTGGGGTGGTATACAAGGGGCGAAGATGTTTTCCTGGTTTCCGTTCCTTTAATTTGCCTGGGAATAACCTATGACTGACAAATTTCTAAAATACTGTTACACCAAGGAACAAAAGGTCTGTTAGCATCACAGATTCAACAAAAGTGTCTTAAATTTATGTTTATGTTTTGTGGAAACATAAAATGAAAATAAATGCCTTGGAGCGACTTGTTCACCAGCATATCCCTAAGCACAGAGTATGTACGGCTGTAAGTAACATATGTACAACTTGCGCTATGAAGCAACTACTGTATTTTCTGGACTATAAGTCGCTCCGGAGTATATGTCGCACCAGCCAAAAAATGCACAATAAAGAAGAAAAAAACATATATAAGTCGAACTGGACTATAAGTCGCATTTTTGGGGGAAATTTATTTGATAAAGTCCGAGCCGACGTTTCATCATGAAAGGCAATTTATAATAATAATGGATTAGAGAACAACAGGCCAAAAAGGGGTATGGTACGCGAACGTAACACATTCAGCTGCATGACGCATAGACAACAAACTGAGTACGTGTCTGGTGTGTTAACATTAACAATTATTCAGATAACTATAGCATAAGGAACATGCTAACTCCGGAGGTAGACGAAGCGCATCTTCCTCTTTTGCGTCGCTTTTGTCTCTTTGTCAGTTGCAGTTTCAATTATTCCGGCCTTTCTGAATCCCGACAAGCTGGTTTCAGTTGTCACTGAAGCCAATGCTTTGTCGATACATCCAATGACTTCCAGGAAAGTTGCATGGCGCATTCTCCCAGTTGCTGTGAAGCTGTGCTCTCCATCCATCAACCACAGATTACACACGACTGCCTTAAAGCTCCGGTTCAGGGAGATGTGAAGTGGCTGGAGTATTTTGGTTAAGCCTCCAGCGATGATGGCAGGCAAACTTATTTATATAATAATGTGTTAATAATTTCACATACAAGTTGCTCCGGAGTATAAGTAGCACCCTTGGCCAAACTAAAAAAAAGTGCGACTTATAGTCCGGAAAATACGGTACTACTGTAACATGCAGGAACAGCAACCGTATAGCCGAAGATCACTACTATACTCCACTATATCTGTCAAAGTGAGCCAAGCTAGCCATGGCTCTGTTTACATTCCTAAACTGATTTGATGCTATCGGGTGGATGAGGGGCTGATTCGAAGGAAGGAGACGTTTGGGAGGTAAGCTACTATTATCTGGCAAACATGCTTGGCTCCACTGCATGCAGCAATGCTCTGCTGAAGGACACTATTTCACTTGTACGTTTGAAAAAGTGTACTCCTTTCTGTACCGGTTCCAGGGCTTTCTGGTTTGGGTTAAAGCACAAATCAACAAAATGCACATTTAAGTTACTCTGTCATTTACCCATGTGCGTTTTCTCTTTACTTATTTAAATTGCATTTGGTAAGCTACCCCAAAGGAAATGCCTGAGTCAGACATTCATCCATTCAAAAACAAAGAAACAGCCGCTCCAGGGTAACGCGTCACTCAACCCTCTTGACAGCCATTATCTGGGGAAAGTACCTGCTTTTGTGCTTGCATTCGGTCTCATAGCATTTACTTCAAAATTAGCTGGATTCAAAATTTAAATGCATGTGATTCTCACATAATGGGGGCTTAGCATACATCCAGATCCTGCCCCACCTTACTGTAGCTATCCTTTATAGAGTTGTTTGTGAAAAATCTGTTAGAAAGACTTTACTGCTTTTAAATGATAACATGCAGAAGGAAACAGCTCAAACCTACCACTGATGGCTCTCAGCACATGTTGGATTTATCCTCACTGCCTCCTCGCCAACTTTCTTTCCTAAGAGTAAAGAGAAAAGATAGAAAAACAAATAATGATCCTCTGCTGAAACATAAATCCAACACACACTCTAGAACCTGGACATTCTTGTTCATAGGACAAAAGAAGAGCCTGGATTAGCAGAATCAAGGGGTGCGCTGACTGAGAAAACACAACAGGAAACACATGAAGCAAGAAACTTCGCTGGGCGCTGGATTAAAGCAATAAAACAGAAGTTACATGAAATGCAATCCAGGAAGAGACCTTTTTAATCCTTCATCACTCAATCGAATGTGTTTCATGCTGTTCAATCTATTAATATCTAAATGAATGTTAAACATGATGCCATGCTACTTTGAAAATTCCAGCCTCTAACATACTGTCAAATACTTTGAGACAGGTGTCTTAGCAGGAAGCATCTTGTTGGCTCTGATTAGAGGCACATTGATGAGAAAGGCTTAGAGAGAAACAGGTCAATCCAGTCTGAACTTTATACAAATCAAAAACAGCCTCTGTTTGCAGGATAAAACTCACTGTGGTTTAATGTAAACATTTCGGAATAAAGCAAATCAGATTAAAGAAGTGTCATCAGTAGGTTGATATAATGTATCCTCTTTTTTGAGTTCATCACCTATTGTGTACACAGGCCAAAGTTTGCAAAAATGAAATGATAATTTTACAAGATAAATGTATTATAGATGTTTAAGCTGCAATATTACAATAGCTCACAGGTTAGGTGTTATTAAAAATCTAGTTTCAACTGTGAGATTTTTAACTCAAGCCAAGCTTGTATGACAGGTACTTGGTCAAAGCTTGCCAAACATTACTCCTACCAATTCACTAATATTGCTTAAACCCATTCTTGGATTTGGGTTTTCCAGATGAGGGACTTTGGGGGTTGGCCAGTGTCATATTTATTATATGGCCACATCAAATGAGGCATGAAACAAGTTTAAGTAAATTACCAGTTTCTGCATGAGTCTTCTTCTCCTCCAGAGTGGAGCTGATGTCATGGATGTCACAATAAGCTCGGACTAGCCGCCAAAGAAATGTTGAGTTTTGTCCAAACTAGAGAAGTACATGAACATACAGACGTCCATCACACTATTCAGCATTCATCAATAGGGACACAAACTTGTATAAATGTATACACACCTCCTCTCTTTCTTCCAAAAGGATATTGAGACTTTCCCGTTTATCACACTCACTGCCCTGATGTAAACGGTCGATCCTCTCAATGAGGACAGACAACTTGTCCGCAGGCTGCTCCTGATCCCTCTCTTCCCCATCACTTGGCTCTTCTTCCTCTGAGTCTGTCAGTGCAGTCATGTACCTGAAAGTTCATACAAATTGGCAAAAGAATGAGGTGCAGCTTCAGTTTGCTGTCAGCAAATTGAACGTTACTGATGAGGATTATAAAGCTGTGTTGAACACCTACATGCAGACCACACGGTCTCCAGCCTACCATCAGCAAGCTGTACGAGTTGGCTTCAAAAAGAATTAATAAAAATATAAATGCTGCCAGTTTGTTGCCACAGTTGATGGCCCGTGTCCCACTATCTAAATGCATCTTCTATTGTGAGGTGACATGAACTCACCTCAGTTGAGAAGCTTTTCACATCAATCAAAATCCTGTCATCAAAGGCATTTTTACAAGCCACTTTGTGCCAGGTGCTGATTATAAAGAACAAGTCTTCAATGCCTGTTTACGCAAAAATGGTACCAGGTTTGTTTATATAAGTGGGCCGTTTAATTGTTTATAAATACTAGCTGTTAAAGAACTCCTAACATTTAACTGTAGATACCTGAAGGCTTTTTCACAAACACAAGGAGACTTGTGTAGCACGGTGAGGCACGCAACGCCCACATTAGAAATTTTATGGTGTCCTTTCAATGACTGCACACATACTCTGACACCCTAAGCTAACATTTAAGTAGCAATGGCAGAAAAATGCCCATATTAAAAGCGCAGGGGAAAATGAAAGACAAAGGTAAAAATATGAAAGGCTTCTATTAACTGTTGGCAGTGGTTGCATGCACGTCATTCGTGGTTAAGAAAATGTTTTGGGCTGTGAGCCATGGTTCTGAAGGGATGTGTCAGAGCGGGCCACAGACACAAACCCTGTTGACCCAGCAGGTGCCTTGCGCCGCAGGGCTGCTTGCCGGCTCCACCCCATAACACACACCTTCAGCCCTGAGTGCAGTGATTACAGGAGTAATACGAGGACATTTGAGCTGCATAGATTGCATGTCAAAATATGCTGACAAATAATTGAGACAATATCGGGAATAAATTATATATTCAAGGTGCGGAGCAACATGGCCACGTCCACAAACTGGCGCCCGCTCCTATGCATTTTTAAATGGAATAATTCTATTCATAAGAATGCATCAGTATGTTGGAGATGTAATTACACACAAATGAATGTACATTTATGAGTATACAATTCTTATTTTTTATTAACTAATCTAAAAAATGACTGACTGTGCCTTTAAGCACTTGAACAATTTAAAAGGCTGCCCTGTCTGCTGACATGCTAGCTGAACTGACTGACACAACACAGCATTCAATACATTACACTCATATAAAGCTGCATAGAAAGGAATCTAGAAGAGGCAGAAACAATGCAAATTTTGGAACTGGAGTGTTCCCTTTCTCTTTTGTCACAACACAACAAACAGGGAAATGTGGTAACATTTAACAGTAACTGAATGCTAATATGAAAAAGTAACAGAATAACTGGTTACTTGAGTTGCAAAATGAATGCCTTACATTACTTGTCAAAGTGATATATGTATTAACCATTAGGTCGAACTATATGCCTTTGGAGGCATAAAAATAGTTCAAGATGAATTTTTTTAGGCCAATTAAATTGATGGTAAAATAAGTCATGAGTCTGAATAAATGATTCATTGGCTTGTCACATTCAGTAACTTAGCAGGAAAGAGAGGATCACTTTAACAGCAAAAAAAACCTTGACTTTGTCATATATTTATTTTAATCTCCATTTGTTTTCATACCATCATTTTGAAATAGTCTGCCAAAGCCCTCCTACAATCTCCCTCTGTACACTAACCCGAGAGTAAACCTTAAAACCTGCAGGCAAAGCTCAAATCATTTATTGGCCAATACATCCAAACTTTTTGTATTCCTACTTTTTGTATTTCGGAGTAGCTGCAACACAGCATGCTGCACTAACTTGCACTAACCTTGCATTTATCTTTAGTATCACTGCACTAGTCATTCATTCTCTCATTCATCATCCTGTCTTTTTATTCATTCAGCAACCCGTTTTCCTTCCCTCACTGCAGTTACTTACTCAGTGGTGGTGGAGAGACAGGCAGAGGAGTACCGATCAGTGCATTCCTGTCACGCCATTACACGGCTCATGAATCACTTGAGTTGAAAGAAAAAGACGCTAAGGCTCTATTTCTCTACTGCGTGTTTATGCAATGTACATGTGTTTATGTAGGAGTCATTATTATGTTGGTGATGTTACTAGCAATGCGCAGCTCTGAAACAAGTCTAAATATTCTCCCTATTATTTCAACACGGCCCAGACAAATAATATGTAGAAGCAGGACCTCCTGTGACTCACGCATGAAAAGAAATCAAAAAACATTCTGTAGGTAAATTCAGAGGCAAGAAGGGGAAAACATGAATTGTTTGGTTTCTGGTGCACATGGAAAGACAAACAAGGACAAAAGAGAGAGAGAAAGACTCTCTGTGACTTTAACCATGGTGCAGACTTAGTGAAAGAGGTTGGCTGACTCTGACACCTCTGGCTGACCCAGAAATTTACTATGAAGTCAAAGCATTTGACAGATAATGTAGGAAACTATGACAATTACCTCAATGTACTAGATATTGCATAGCCTCATATAGCATGATCCTGAGCAATATGAAATATGTTAATGTCAAATAATACAATGGTTAACAGCATTTAACTTTATGGAAATATATTCTAAAGAAGGCAATCGAATAATAATAACTTCAATAACACAGCTGGAGTGTTTAAACACTGATGATTGAAAGAGCCTCTTAAAAATAAGCTGAAACTCATTTTATGAAGTCAGTACAAGATGCAGTTTAAAAAACTTATTCCTTTGTATTCAACAACATCCCCACTAGCTATGAGCAACATTGTAACTCTCCACTGCAACATTAATGGTTGCTGAACCTTTACTTTCATTTTCACCAGGCTGTGTGCTCACTTGGGGAGATCATTCAGCGTGCAGCTCCCAGGGGGCAAAGAAGGAATCGCTCAATAGAGCTTAGTAATGGTAGTTTCCACAGTTACCCCCTCCAAAACAAACCCGAGTTACCATCCCAACATCACCGGGCCTTAAAACATGCAGCTCAGCTTATTCAGTGTCTGCTGACAGGACCAATGAAAGCCTGCTGTGAAACAATGCCTGACTGACTCGAGAGAATCCAGTTATTTATTCTCCATTCCCCCCAAAATGCTGATGTTAACTCCCACTTTCCCTACCAATCTACCAGCCAGTTGACAGCATCACTGACTCTCTCAATATGCCCCCCTGCAATCCACGTGGAAAAAAAAACATTAGGTCACAAATAACCCGTCATTCATTTCTTGCAGTCACAAGATGACATTACACGTCAATAAAGAATAGAGTAATTCATCATGTGTGTTCATTCCAGCCTGGTTATTTTTAGCTCTACTGTGCATTCATGAAAAGCACTTCTATTAGGATGTGGTGAAACTCTGTTCCTAAAATAGCAGATGAATAAACAGTGGGAGATGTACAGAGCTGCACATCTGACATTTAGCTGTAATTTTGCCAAAAATAAACAGGTGAGAAATGCATGCAAATAGACGAGCTCATTTACAGAGACAAACAAACAACCTGGCGAGAGGTATCAATGTGACTATTTAATAAACCAGTCAGAAGGTGTCTATGACCTTTAAGATAAAACAAGCCATATAGTACTATATTTATAACAAAAACTGGGAAATTACTGGGGACCATTTAGGAATAGAGTATGGAAGAAAGAGTATAGAAGAAGTCATTTATCGACAGGCAGTTTAAAATGTAATTGTTACTCTTTTGTGTATATTGCACAATTTCCTGAGTTTGGTGTCTTGCGATGGATTGCTTCCATCACCTTGCGCAGTTTTTAATCAGTCGGGAAGGATCATAAATTTTGTGACAGGGGTCTTGACAGCAGGGCAGCAGCACATTTCATAAAAATAGTAAATGTTGTTTGTTCCTGTGCCAAAACAAATAAGAACAGCAAAGAGTAGTATGCACAGCTCAGAGCTTTCCAGCCAAAGACATATAGGGCCATATAGCCCACGGAGGGAACATGAGGTCAGTGAAGGTAAATATTAGCAGTCCTTTACTGAACAAAGTCAGTCACAAATATCAAACATGTTAAAAAAATGAGAATTGGACTCTGACTTTGTTCAGTAAAGGACTGCTAATATT
>VUQK01015564.1:0-12049 GCA_015106715.1 Bujurquina vittata
GGAGGTCCTTCAGTATGTGAAGAAAAGAGAACTGTGTAGCTGCTCCATCCACCCTGTTTGTTTCACACAGCAAAAAACTGCAGTACAGAAGTTAAAATATGCAGATGAACTGTTAATACGAAAAAGTATTAACGGATAAGTATTTCTTATCCAATTACTCAATTAATCGTCAGAATAATCGATCAATAGCTGCAGCCCTAACTTGCTTAGGTATTAATACAGATAAAAAGCACAACATGTTTTGTGCAGTTCAGTAGATCCCTGCTTTTTATTTTACTTTTTTAACAGTATTTATATTGAAGGCATACTATCAATATAGACTGGGGAGTAACTGTGGCAAAGTCTACAAATCTTCACTCTTAGATTGAACAGGCTATCCAACTGGCTGTGCACCATGGTCACACTGAAAGAACTTTAAGTACATACTCCTGTGTGCAAGTGCTGAGCAGGTCAAGTGTACAGCTGATGGTAGGAGATGGATGCCCGTCTGCGGTAAATGCATTTTAATATGGAAGTGTTGGCATTTGAATTATTTGCAGGTGAAATTGGTATCAACGAAAGACAGCCTGAAGAATAAAGTAGGAGCTTGGGTGACTAAAACAGTCGGCAGAGAGCCAGTGAATCTCACAAGTTGTGATGATTTTTATACCCAGAAAAGGCAAAACAGTCCCCGGACAAACAAACTGAGTGCTGGTTTGGCTAAGAAAGCAGACAGCAAAGTGCACTAGAGGGGGAAAGAGCTGGAGAGACACCGGACCGACATGGAGGCAGAGGCCATGTGTTATCACAGTTCAGGACACACAAACTGTGAGAGTAAAACTCTGCAAAGGCACAGTCTCGCTTTCTCTCTGGTTTGTGTCCATCTTCTCTGCTTGGTGGTACTAGCATCAGTGTGCATCCCATCCCCCAAACTCCATGCACACCCACAGTCAGCCACTCCTCTCCCTTCCTTCTGCTCTGCAGAGAGACGTGCAGGTTTGGCGAGGCCCAGAGGATGAAGTGGCGTGGGAAGGGTTAAGTCCAAACAGATCCATCTGCTTCCTCGTCTGTCCTCCTGGCTGGCTGCTGGCCCCAGCCCAGCTTTTACACAGCCTGAAGCCTGACGCAAAGCATACACAAACAGACACAACTGGACTGCACACATCAAAACCGCAATGCTGACAGGTTTGAGTATTTTTGCAAAGCATTTTGTTATACAAAAAGGGAAAGGTTTTCCAGATGGCCATAAACAAGATACTAAAGACCTGGGCCGTAAATTTAAATGAACATTTGAGAAAATCCTTAGAGTTGTTCTCTTGTTCACAGAGAACAAGAGAAAAAGCAGCTGCAAGAAAAACTCTGTAAAGCCTACCAGGCCTATGTATTGTATTTTTTACAACTATATTTTAAAGACATTTAATTATAACTTAGTTACAACCATTAAGTTAACCTGCTATTCAATTTTCAATAAAGGTATTTGTGTTTATTTTGATAGTGCAGCAGTGAATAGTAGACAGGAAAGAGAGCAGGGGGATGACATGCAGCAAAGGTCAGACTTGAACCTGGGCTGCTGCATTTTAGTCGTATGTCATACACTTGCATGCTCAACCAGTGCACTAAACTGGCATCCTATATGTTCATCTAAGACGTCATTCTGATGGCCACGTTTGATATCTGTCCTTGGCTGAGAAGTTAGTCATAAAGGCCAGCCTTTTACTTTTATTTTTTTCACTGTGCCTTTGTGCTACTGCAGGCTGAGCTGTCAGTCAAGCATCTACAATGATCTACCCACTCAGAAGCCTTGAAGCTAAAGAAGCCTTTTTGAGATTTGCTCAACAATATTCAAAGCACAACACAGTAAAACTAAGGATGGTAATGTGGACTAGATGAATGGGAATCAGACAATCCATGATTATGATCACTCTTAGAGTGCATGCAAACACTAATTGGCTTTTTTTTTTGTATCCACAATTACAACCAAGTGAAATTAGGGGCCGTGGGTGATGTGGTGGCTTCCACTACACTGCTGTGTCAACAATAACACTAAACACTAAAGACCTATGGCACAAAAACATTAAATATAAAGCAAGAAGGCTAAAGCACAGAAATAAGCTTAGTGGAAAAGAAAAAAAATCTCCACCTGTACCTATAAAAACTCTTTTACTTGGGGCCTTTTGATGAAATTATCATGCATGTTTGGACCCATCCATGCCACATGCACAGCTGAACAGCTGCAGGAAATCAAAGGCAGAAGCAGAAAGGAAGGGGACACCCGTGTGCACTGATACACACACCCCCATGAAAAGCATGTACTGTCACCAATAGGACAGTCTATCTGATGAAGGAACACCTGGTTAGGGAGAGGCCCAAACCTGCTGAACCCTCAAGTCTTGCTGCATTTGTACTGAAACAACATAACAAAAGAGAGCTACTCCTTTGGAGTACACCGTGCTGCATTTGCAACAGTGAAGTTAACACAGAAGTACTTGTTTAGGCTGCTAACACTGAGGTGTGGGAGAGTGAATAGGAGAAAGATAGAGAGAGACAGAGAGAGGGGTATGCAGACTTACAGTGTGTCAGACAACAAGGTCAGCCCATCCCCGGAGAGGTGTTGGCTTTCTAACAGAGTATGGCTACTTGAAACCAAGGTCACTGCTCTGTGGCTGCGAAAGGGACTGGAGAGTGGGGCCAGACAGGGACGGCTTTGCCACATATGTTGTGCAGGCTCAATGAGTGTGTAACTGGGTATTTCGTAGATTTGTTTGTGTGCGAGCATGCAAGCATGCCTCGAAATGGATGAAATTCAGATCAGTGGCAGAAAATAAATAAATAAAAGAACAAATAACATATCTACACCCACTCACGGCTAAATTTCCTGAAACCAGATGCTTTTCTGACATAAACAAATCAGAACAGAGTCCATTATCGGTGCTATTATGGCTAGAAACTGTAGAGTACAGATCTTAGCAGCTCTCTGCACTCATTCAACATTTAATAGCCCTTTGCTTGCTTTTTTTACTGCCTTTCTAGAAAAAGAGATTTACTGAGTAGCACTGCACTCTAACAAAGCATAGAATTTCCCACAGAAACAAAACACAGTCAAACATATGGTTAAGTTTTGCAATTCATACCAACTCTTAATCCAGGATGAGCCATCACAACTGACACAGACATGAAACTGAAAACAAGACAACATAAATACCTTTGTTATCGCTCTACTGTTCTCATTTTTAATAATAAAAAAAACAATCCCAAGACAATATGTAATTAAAATACATACATGATTTTTCCTGCTCAAAATGAGCCTTTGGAGGGTGACTAGGCATGTAGCATGATTGGTCATAAATATACACACGCACCACTATTTAATATCTGCTAACCATTTGGCCCACTGTGCTGGTGCACAGTCACTTTTTTTGCAAATAAATATATAAACACTTAATTTAATCATTAAAAAAACTGTTGTTTTTTTTTAAATTAGTATTATGTGTCATTGCTTGTGCACTTCATCAGTGAGATCTAAGAAAACATCAAGATCAAGATATTCAAAACATGAATACACGTTAGACTTGCACACACCAACACCAACACCCAGGACTTCTATTTGTGCACAACATCCACGGGGGCTAAAATAGGGTTATTGGATGGACAAACAAAACCGAACTGTGTAGGGAAGGGAGGGCTACTTCAATGTTATCTTATCCTCCCCCACCTTGGACAAGGGCCTAGCAGCTCTAAAATTAGCCGTCACATCTAAACACAGTCTTTGGTGTAGCAGCTACTCTTTGATGGGAACTTGGCTCATGGCTGACACACTGAAAACGCACTCAAGCCAGTCTCCAATTGCCGAGACGAAGCCGAGATAGTACACAAATACAAATCAGAACACACCTCCCTCTCCAGTTTTTTCATGTAAGCTAGGAGAATTTCGAGGAAGAGATAATTTTAACACATTTTTGCATACAGAAACTGAAAACAATATTATAATTAAAAAAAAAAAAACTGGGCAATGACAACAATAAATAAATCACACAATAAATATACTGGCACAAGGCAAAAATGAAATGTGAGAAAGTGAGCAGCTATATTACATAAATGATGTCGCGTTTAAGATGTCACTAAAACAAGAAGAGAAGGAAGAAAATGTGACTCAGCGAGGAGACTGTGACATGTCACGCTATTTTTTTTTCCATTCTTTTAAATACAGGGTTCAGGCTGCTGATAGAATAAGTAGCTGGCAATTCATAGACCACCAACATCAAGAAGCAGCAGTGAGCCTAAATCAGTCTAACCATCAGGTACACTTCCTTTTTGTGCATGCGTGTATTAACATGTACTTAAGCTTGAGGAAAACAGTGCCTGAGAAGCAACCATGACCTCCCAGCAAGAGCAGATTTTTTTTTCCCTTTTTAAATAGATGAAAGCAGCCCAACATCCTGTGTTCATGGCTGTGCAGTGGTACTACTATTTTGTGTGTTTTTAAGAAAATACAGGAGGGGATTAGGTATAAATGACATGTTTACAACATTGAATGTGTTGATTATGCTCTCTCTCAGTTTTGCAATCAATATACATTTGACTTTTACACATGAACCCATTCCTTTACAAAAATAAACATAACAGAAAACCCTAAAGAATAATAAGACAGCTCAACCTAACCATGTGCAACTACAGTATGAAATATAGCAGCATGCAGTGATGGGGGGGCCAAGCGGTTCAGCGGGTTACAGTCGCCATAGCAACCAGATCTGATCATTTAAAAGCACTGAAAGGAAAAATGCATTTCCCCTCCTTTTTGCAGTGCCCCTCAGTTGTCACTAATGTAATGCTTTGTGACAAACTCCGAAAACTTCAAACAGTTGAATTACTTTGATTTGCATGGGCTATAACTTTTCTGAAAGACTAAAATGCTCTGATCTGATAACGCTCTTAAAGCTTGATCTGAATACTACCTCAGCCTGTGGTCTGTGAAAGTAACCCAATGATCAATTTATGTTGGTAAGACAAGTTGATAGGTTGTCAAAAACAAGAATTATCTGTTCTATGTTTTGGGGTGAAACACATTTTTTCTTACTATAGTACCCCACAGAGTTAAAATAAAGAGTTCAATTAATAAATGCAAAATAAATTTTTAAAAAAATTGGCCAAAGCATTGCTCAGATATGACTTCACTTCCTGTTTGGCAGCATCAATGGCAATGAACAGACGCTTATCAAAATCAGTAATCTATATGACTTCATCTGAACAAAATGTGGACTAAGTCTTGATTGGTTATTTTAATCCCTTCCAAAATAGTTGAAATTGGTGTAACAAGATGCTCTGAACTCTGCTCTCCTAGGTATTTTTTTTGAAAATCAAGCATAATTAAGCATGGTTCAAAAATGCACCTTCAAATAATGTTGTTGATGTGACACAGTGACACATAATTTCTGACTCTTTCCACCAATTAAAGAATAAAGGAGATGATGCATAAGAGGTGGAAAGACTCTGGATGCCTCGAAGCTGCACTGCTTGGACCCCAATTATTTGTTGCTTCGCTGAACATGTTTCAACTGTGACTAACAAAATGTTACAAACAGAATGATTACATTTGTTATGTACATGCCTCCTAACACCCAAGAGTCTTCAACTACATTACTTAAATTTCACTACTGAAATCATCTGTTAACTATCCCAATTGCAAGGCAGGAAAAAAGAAGAAGAAAAAAAGCAGTAATTAAGAGCAAGCTCAATACGGCAAGATGCGTTCATAAATCTGCCGCCATGCAATGCTTTGTATTCTTTCACTCTCACACCTACGAGTTACTTCCACTCACTCACAGTGCTAACTGGTCTGAACCTTCATTACACAAAGAAGACTGGCCTCCCACTCACTACCCACTAGAAACGGCATACTGCCAGGTGGGGAAGAGCACATCCGCGTTAAGAGTGCTAAAAAAGGACAGGAAAATGGTACAAAAACAATCAGAAAGTACTTAAACAATCTCATAGCTGGCCAACCTTGAGAAATTTGACATCAAATGCACTTGAACCAAACGGCAACATGCTGATGTGGAGCCTCTGGGCAGGAAGTTGAGCATAGTACTACATTCCCCTGCTTCCCATCTTCCTGAAACTGAACGACCTATAGCAGACCTCAAATTCCTACGCCTAAGATGTGAGCTCTCTGCCATTCAGTGCGGCGATTAGCGTATTTCTCCACACTCCATACCACAGTGCCTTGCCTGTTCCCTGTAAACAGACTCCTTCTATAAGGCATCAGTATGCAGTCTGCTTCAGGGGGAGAAGGAGCAGCAGCACAGGGGAGGAAAAGGGAAGGCTGGGAAAACAAAGCTTCTATGGTCGTCTCTCCAGCCAGGCCATGCCGAGCCGCAGTAGCGGGGGCGAGTTATGTAATGTGACTGGCAGGGCCCACTTCCCTGTTCAGAGCTGCCGCTCACACTAATCCCCACTGAGGAACAAGCCCTGCTTTAGAGAAGGAAGAGGAGATAGAAGGGGAGTTGTGAGGGAGCCAGTGGAGGAAGTGTGATTACAAGAATTTTTGCCTTTCATCTGCACCAAATCGAACACCCAGACATCTCCCCTCTCAGCTCCTCTTTTGAAAGATAAAAGAATAATATCAGCACTCCTGAGGGCTGGGTACAGCACAGACAGAAGACAGAAGCCATGCAGTAAAGATGCATTCAAATCACTTTAGAAACTTGAATTAGGGACGCTCCTGGTGACTAATTTACTAGTTTTTAAAAGGAGAGAAAGAAAAAATTAGACCAAAAATAAGAATAAGAAAAAAAAACAAAACAGAGCACAAAATATCATATACTGCATGTGTATTTAGCATCCTTCGACAGTCAAAGCATGTTTTAATTCTGTTGAAATGTGCGGCTCTTCCTGTCCACACAGGAAGTGGCTAGAGGCAACATACTGACCAGAGATCTTAAAGTCATTGAAATTCTGTGACTTAAGGCAACAATGGGCAAAGTACCACTGGCTACGTGACGTGCAGGTCTCGTGCTAAACTCGTCTCAGCTTCCGAGCGAGGGACTGAAGTGACTACCAGTAAGATCAAGGGATAGTGTTGATTCCGTTTAAGTAGGTAATCGGAGCCAGGAATTTCCACTAGACGCACATGGCTAACATAACGAACGAGTCAATCACTTTATATATGTGGAGGGGGCTTTAGTACTTTGCATAACACATACGCAACTTCAGATTAGTTTATCAAGTGTGGCTAACACTGGCTGTTCCAGCACCTTTTCCCCTACAGGTTAGTGTCCACACTGCCTGTGCAGAATGCAGTTTCACATGCCAGTTCACTCTGATGCAGCCAACATACAACCATTTACTTTCTAGAATAAAGAGAGCAGAACTGTCTGCTTCTCTCAGCTGTCATCGACTTACTTTTCACCTTGCTTGTTTACAATTTCCAGCCACAGAGGGAGAAGGGGGCGCAGCCGTCTGTTGAGGCTGCAGCCGCAGATAGTGGTGGTGGCATGGTAACATCTTAGAACCAACAGGAAAGTATCATTGCACATAAAATAATTTGATTAACCTGCTGATATTTTTGGTGATGACTAGCGAGGGTAGCCATGTTTAAGAGGTAGATAAGAAGTGTTCATATACACAAGACACTGGGTCATAACTGTAGATCTACACACATACAAACATGGCTGTCAGAAATGCAGTGTAGATGTTATTTAATAATGCAGCCAGTAAGGACCCTCTGATCTAGAGCAGTAGGATCTTTTCTTTCAGCCACTTTATAAAAGAAATTGTACTCATTATGCAACAGATCTGGCTCCACTGTCTCGATCAAGAATGTCTACTACCACCATAGCAGGTCACTGATCACAAGCAGATTGTTGTTAACCCCACATAGACAGCTTGTGTAGACGTGACATCAAAACAGTCATGTAGCTAATCAGAAACACACAGGGAGAAGAAAAAAGCAAGTAATCTCCAGGAACCTCAGTCTATTCTGCTAACCAGTGAGACCAGGTGGAGGATTTAAAGCGGTTAAAAATAAAAGTCTGATTCTGATTTACTGAGCTGCTTGCCTGGAAACCATGTGACCAGCATCACATGAGGAGAGGGAGGAGGAGAGTGGCAAGAGGGCTTGGGTGTGTGTCAGCGCATGTACGCACGCACGCACGCACACACACACACACACACACACACAGACACAGAGCGTATATTCCACTCCTGGCACCATAATAAGCTTTGTGATCAGTTTCCTTGGTTTCCACTGACAGTAAGCAGATATAGGCAGCTTGAAGAGGTAAACAAAAGCTGCTCTTGCTAGTGCACCGCCACAGGCACAGAGACGTGAGAGAAGCGGATGGGTGGAATCGTAAGCGAGCCAAAATCAGAGAGACATGAATTTGTATAGAAGAAGAGAGGCATAAGCCAGTCTCGCAGCTGTTGGTGTCGGGACAGTCCAGACACTGAACCCTCGGCACCTGATTTTTTTAACACACTCAACTTTTTCTCCCCTCATTTGATTTCTGTCTCATCTGTGAAATATATTTAACCATTACCCAACTTTATTTCATTTCCTACCACAAAGGAGTGCATTTGTTGTCAGACGTACAATAAAATGGGTTGTGCGCTCAACTATAGTTGCATTAACCAAACATAAAGATGTGTTTGTGAATGCATGTGTGAATGAGACAGACAGAGGGTAATGGAGGGATTTTGTTGGGCACATGCTAGTGCTGCACTACAGAGGCTGTGACCTACTTTTTACAGTCACTAACACACACATACACGCACACACACACACCCACAACCTTTGACAATGGGACAGGAAAGCAGAGGTTAGGCTTGCACTAAGCCCCATTCTTAATACATGCATTCCAATAGATAGAGCTCAGAGGCTGCTGAGCTTTCAGCCTGCCTGTTGGTACAAGCATCTCCTGCACAGTCTCCTGCATGCCTAAAATACAAGGGAGATCCTACTACTTGTAGCATATGTCCACATGTGTCTAAAAGGTCAAACCAATGTTTTTTCTCACGGCTGACAATGACAGAAGATTGGTATTTTATAACTGATTGCACCAAAAATATAACTAAATTTTCCTAAAAATAGTACATGCCATGGTTACATAAATAAAATCCATTATCCTGTGGTAGTTAACTGTATATCACTGCAACAAAGCATACTTGCTATGATAGAAATTGTTTGCACCACTGTGATGTTTATTTCAATTTAGCCAGTGCCTCATACCTTACGTTCAATACATAATTCTACTTGTCTTGCAAATACACTCCTACTTTGGCACAGCAGCCTTTTGTGTTGTCTATTACTCATAACCTGCTAGAAACAACAGGGAGTAACTGCTACACCAGAGCCAAAGTTGTGCATTTTAAAATTATTTTATCAGGAACTGGTTTTACAAAAGATCATCTGTCTCACTTTAAAGCTGTTAAAAAAAATAAAACACTTGGGACACAGCGATATTAAACACAAGTCTGATAATCAAACAGCTAAAAAAAAAAAAAGAGAAAAAAGTCAGCTACAACAATTAAGCCAATCTACTTGATTCAGCCCTATGTTATTGTAGGTTTATATTATGCTTCATCAGTGAGCGTAGACGTTACGGAAAACAGAGCTAACATGTAGGGAACTAACAGAGTCGTTTGAATGCACTTCATGCTTGCTAAACCAACAAGATTAATGGCTGTTTGTAACACATGCAAAGCTAATGTTTGCAGGGCTCTACAAACTATATCTCAATGGACTTAGTCAAGAACTTTAGGAGCATTAAGATATGAACATAAGAAGTTCACCTAAACTAAAAAGGGTCCAAAGAAATAGTTAACTTAATCCATAGTCCACAGCAAACACCCAAGAAACTTCAAAGCATGAATAAGATTTTATTCCTGTGCTCTCCTCACAAAAAATGTCTCTGTACACAATCCATGTATAGTTGCAAAAGAAAAAAACAGCCATAAAATATATTTTTTAAGAAGCAAAAAGAAGTGGCCTAAAAGGCCAATGTAAAAAATAACGTCAACATACCGATTCCATGGCTGTAGGAGAATGTCAGTGGGCTAAAATCCAAACAGAAAAAACACCTGCTGCTGTAGAATCCACAAATCCTGAAAATAGATTAAAAACAAACAAAAAAACATTATTCAATAGGAAAACACAAGCAGTCTCACGTTTATTGTAACTGACTCAAGTGCATGGAGAGGGTCACCTTTCTGATTTTGAGGATCTGTTGGTTGTTAAATTAAGAAAGGCAGCAAGGCATTTTGTCTCTCTAGGCACTCCTAACTTTGTCTTATCCAAAATACCCAACCTCTGTACCCAATGTGCTTCAAGGTGATTCCTGTACCTCTTCTGTCCAAGTGATATGAATTCCCATACACAAATATTCTTTTTATGATTGTACAATTTTGAAGTCTAATCAAAATCCTACATCTGAACAACATGTGATGCCACAAAATAGGTCAGAGACAGGTCAACAAGTAATAGCATACAGAGAAATCCTGAAGTCCGTGAACTGTTGTTTGCCCTGCCCCCAGTCCAGCCACACAATGAGGACAAGGGTTTATCAGGATTTAGGCAGCAGGACATGGGAGGGTATTTAACAGGGGCCCAGTGTTGGGTTTGGCATTCCAGTGATTTTTGGGACACAACTCCAGTCTGAACCTACACTTACTTCATTATTTCATTGGAATTAAGGCATCATAACAGGACTGAAAGCAAGAAGTCAAAAGCATCTTGTTTTCAGTTTTAACACAGGCAGGGTGGTAGGTGTGAATGCAAGACAGGATTAAGGTCAGACCTCCCTAGGAGGGCCTGAGTGGTAAAGAGGATGATGGTTAGATGTGCATTTGTGTTTGTACTGGAGTGGAACCTGTGGGGCTTTCTCAGTGGGAAGTACAGAATTAATGGATTGTTATCATCCAGACAGGGGGTACAATAGGGCTGGGCAATATGGACCAAAAATTAAATATTTATATTTTTAGAATGGCAATACATGATATATCTCAATATTTTTTTCTTCCCAAAAGGTATAAACAAAAAGGCACTTCTGACTCAAAGCTACTTGTCCCAAATGTCAAACAGGCACTTTTATTAACATTCAGCTGTAGATGTACATGAGAATTTGTTAAAAAATAAACTATTGGAATATGTAAATAATAATACTCCTCAAATAAATTAATACTTTCTTTTCTCCATAAAAAAAACTCTCAGCTGAAACAACACAAAGTAAAAGTAGCAAAAGGCTGGTTTATTCTTTAAATACACAGTCTCCGTTGAAGTAGACTTCACCAAAGTGCTTCCTCCTGTGTGTATCCCTGTACATCTAATACTCTGTGCAAATAACAATGCATGTAAACAGACTGAATGAACAAGATTCCATCCTTTAGTCAGCAGGGCTCTAGCTAGCTGCGCCGTCGCAACAACCGAGGACTTCAGCTGTTATCGTAACAGTTAGCTAGCGACGTTAGCATCGGCACAGCCATTAGCGTTAGCATCGGCATACATAGTGGGAGCTCAGGGATCGGACATTTTGTTGGTACGGTACTTGTTTACGGCATTCTCTACAGAATAAATTAAAAAAAATGATAAAACACCAATGAGCATAACAAAGGACCCAGAAACTTTGGTAAAAAAGGTTAGAGTTAACAGCATAAGCAATACGTTACACATTCTTATACAACTTGTGTGACAAAGCATGCTAAGAATGAAAATTCCTAAATTTAACAACTATTTGTGTGCATAGCATAGCACAACACTATGAATGTTACTCAAGAGACTATGAAAATATGTTCCCTTGTCTTGAAAAACAGCATTACATTTCCCCATTCCTTTCCCTCTGCATGTGAACAGAGCCGTTCAGACCAGCTATTTGTGCCATGTGACAAAATCAGATAATGTTGTACAAAGAAATTGTTTTTGAGCATGACCTAACCAGAACCTTCTTCAGAGAATTTTGTAAGATTTAAGATCTTTTTTATATAAACCTGATCTTTTTTGTCAGGTTTTTTATATTTTTTATATATATATATATATATATATATATATATATTTTTTTTTTAATCTGTTAAAAATGATATA
>VUQK01015567.1:2643-14782 GCA_015106715.1 Bujurquina vittata
TTGTATATTATTTTTGTTTTGTTTTTTTTTATAATTTTTTTTTTTTTTTTTTTTTTTTTAGGGTATCAAACAATGTTTAGGTTTTACAGCTGTTTCAAAAGAGAGTGCATAAAATAATCACTATTTATTTATTCCCCAAATGAATTTGGCTGCCTTTTCAGCAGTGGCACCCTGCGGGACGCACAGGGTTACCCCGTCATCAGGAGTAATTAGCCTAAGGAGAAATGTGCTTGATGATTGTTTATTTTCTAGGGTATATAAAAAAAACCCTTTATCCTCTTTACCCTTGATTTATACAGTAAAGTGATGTAACTTTAACCTGCAGTTCCCACAAGTGCGGTTGACCTAGAGCAGTGTGTCCCCAGTACGTCGTCTTCATCCGTAGCCCACATTTCAGCCAGTGTTAATGAAGAAGGGTCACTCAGATGCTCGCATCGTTTTGCCACCCATTTGCTGCTCTTACCCTTGTATCGGTCCCCCATGCCTGGGATGTGATGAAACGAGAGAAGTAAAATCTGCTTGTACATTTTGTCCAGTGCTGCTGATGTCAGTAAGACACACACACACACACACACACACACACACACACGGTCTGTCTGCCGATCTGATTTATGGCCCACCAGGTTCTTAGTCGTGCTCATTTATAAATTGCTTTTTCGCACATGACTTTCTCCTTTTTGGTTTATGCCAGGAGCGTGTGTTCATACAGATAAATGGGAAAATAGGAATTTGTAAATGACAAAAAAAATATTCTGGATAAATACCAAATTGCCTAAAAATGGGACGCTGACTTGCAGGGCGAGGCAGAGAAAAGTAACCCCAACTAACTGTTCTGGGTCTGATTATCAGTCAGAAACAAACAGGCCAGATTTACTTGCAGGTGTCTTACAGTCTTCTGCCCAGATTTGTTTCTTTAAGCCCAGAGAGACCAGGGGTGGTGACCTGGCAAGCACAGGTTGTTATGGAAAAATGTGTATGGCGAGTGCTTGCTGGAGGTTGCTGGCAGTCGCTCGGTGAAACTGAGTGCAGCACTGAAAACCGCCTGATTGCTTTGGTTGTTAGCAGATTGCCGCGGCCCCCTGTTGTTTGCATGGAACACGCCGACTGATCCGCAAACACTTGCCGACACTCTGAGCTGCACCTTTTTGAAGCACGTCGTGAGGCACAGCATTTACTTTGAAGATGAAAAAGTCCCCGTTTCACACAAACTATGGGCAACCCTGGCAATCTGCTTGTGACCGCAGCAATCACAAGGAAGCAGTCGCCAACCAGTCGGGGAATACAGTAACCTGTGTTTGCACATTGCTTGTCGAATTGTCTACGCCTGACTGAGGTCTTGTTGCTATTGCAACTTTTGGTCAATAGGAGGACGAGACATCTGTACTAGCTTGCTAACAATGGTAGATTTTCATCAGATGTTGGCATTACATGTGCCTTGCCATTATTTGTCATTTATGTGAGCTAGGCTGTCATCTGTATGAGAACAGGTTGTACATGTAACTGCTCACAAAATATACAAGCTTAGTGCAACAATCACGCTCAAATGCCTAAATCGTCAGTCCTCTAAGAGCGCGCGCAGTGCTAATTGCATTCCTGGTTTAGTTCCTGGTAACCAGTGATCTTGTTTGTGCCATCCTTGATGATACAAGCACGTAAACCCCCTGCTCGACCCTCCAGGTTAAAAAGAATGTCATCCATCTCATTTCCTCTGATCCATTTGTTCCCTCGTTTTTTTTTTTTCTCATTGTCTTTCTTCCATGGATGAAATGCTCTTGAACATGTTAACTAAAAAGGCCTTTAATCTGATTGGGGTGGAGTGGATGAATAATGGTGCTTTATGTGGCTTGTATATGATCTCGTTAATGGGCCTGTGCCACAGATAATTACAAGTAGCTTCTCTGTGTGTGTGAGGTTCCTCCATCAAGCACTTCCTGAAATATTCTTGTTAACAAATGGTTAGGAAGGGTTAGACATGTTGCAGCTGCCTATTTAAAGAGGATAAGTGGTGATCAGTGGCCCTTGTTTGTGCACAAATTCAAATGAGTCAACTGCAAAGATGAAAATGGTGAAATGGAGTTGGAGTAGCATTTTTGACTGGCTTGAAATTAATTAAATGTTGAAGGTCAAAGGAAATGAGACCCTTTTTTCCAGTACACTATACTCAGAAATGTCCCATTCTAGCTGCCACTGACTGTAATGCAGTGTGGCTTTCATCGTATAATGTGTAATGTTGGATATTTCTCTTTTTCATCATATTTCCATTTGTCAGACTTCAAAGGCGTTTGGCTCAGTATAGGACCTTGTTCTGCTGTCTTCGTATTTCTTGCAGTCCACGGTCAAACATGTTCAGTGATTGGATTTAAGTTCTTACATCACAAATGGTTGGATCTTGGCTTGCTTGTAGCCCCGTCAGATCAGCACCGACTTCCATCAACAAGGCATCATCCATCTTCCATAACGGCTCGTAACAGTGCTCCACGTTATTCTCCCTATGAGTCCTTGGCATCTCCGTTCCATAATGAGGCAGCAAAGAAAAGGGGTGCAGATTATAATAACAGCCTTAACTAATCCATAACAGGCCGATGAGGCGACACGTTTGGGGAAACCGTGTCATTTCTCATTTGGCAGCGCCATGGTAAAATATCGCTCTCTTCTTCCTCCCTCCCTCCCCGACCCCCACGCAAAACAAGCCCCAAGAATAGCGGCAGTGGCAAGCCGCCGCCACAAGGACAGCAATCAACAAGCCATGGCTGCTTCTCCTCTTCTCAGCTCTCGCCAATAGTCTGAGAACAGAGAGGAAATCCATGCCTCTCGCTGTTGACTCTGGAAATCAAAGATGAGCTTCAGCTCTGAGGAAACGGAGGACTCCAAGCCCCTGTCTTGGGGGCAGAGGCTGTTCTGCCACTGATTGCTATCGACGAGTGTCTTTCTTTAGTCATGAGAAAAAGGTTTGCAAGAATCAACAAAGTAGTTTTGGAAAATATGTGAATATGTTGGGGCTTTGCATGCTGTCACCCATACTGGTGTAAACAAAAAAAGTGCCATATTTGGTCTACTGAAGCTTTGTAAAGGTAACACACAAAGCTGAACAATACTATTGTCATTTTTCAGTTAGTTAATCTGAACCCAAGGAATTATATGCATCATGTGGTTCTAATGGGCATTATCCAATGTTCTATAGACGACTGAGCATTAGACGCACAATTACAATCATTCTCTCAAAATGCCAATGGATGACTATAGAAGCCAGAAAAGGGCTCTAAAATAGATCCTTGAGTAACTCCTCTGCACTGACAATAAGGTTACTCATACAGTTAGTGGTGGATGCTCATATGAAATATAGTCAAAACCATCAAATATGTCAGTGTTTGTAAAAAATGTCTAAGTCATGTGCTCAGTCTTCAGACTGCTCTAAATGCATCCCAGATATGGTCGTCTCAGCTCTAGCTGTGACGCAGGTGCCTCACCTTCCTGCTGTCATATCTGCCACACTAGAGTAAAAATAGCACAACAACCTTGTGATCACATTGATTTTTTTTTCCCTTTACTGTAACAACTCACTTGCAGTGACCAACTGGTTGCCTGGAAGTTGAGCATGTTACACCCCTAACCACTTTAGTGTGGGAGGCAGCCTGTCTCCAAACAGTTGCAGCCTGAGTCGCAGTGACTGCAACTACTGTCGGACAGATTGGTGAAGGCTTGCAAATAATTGCTGTCTAATTTATAAACACAACTGCACTGATGAGTGAAACTTGTCTGCAACAAGTCTCTCGGTACTGGGTGATTGGTTGAGAAGTAGTTGTCTTCTGTTTTCATTCCTATGTAAAAGCAAGCTTGCTGAGCGCCTGTCACAGTTTAACTTCACATTGACTGCAATTTATGTGAAGTCTGTGATAAGGGAGGAGACAAACATATTGCTAATATTAAAACATTTACCCAACCATAAGAACAAGCCGGTGCATGTTTTGTAACTGCTGCCAATATCATTACAACTGCTGCATCATCTCTTCTAATCAGTCATTGAGTTTCAGATGAGATTTGCACCGTCCAGCTGTGGCTGGATTCAACATGAGTGTCGGTTTCTGTCATCGAAGCAAAGCAGAGCGAGGAGCTGCTGCAGTTTTGGCCATTTTCTACCACTTGCGTAGCAACTGCAGGCAATAAAGTGAATGACAGTGTTGGGCAATGCAGAGCCCCTTCTGTTGCATGCAAGTGTCAGGTTTCCTTATTTCATTTTGTCTTTCACTTCAGCAGTGCTCAATTTATTTCCCCATAAACCATGTTAAAATGGCAATTTTCAAGGTCAAGGGATGGGGTTTTGGAAACTCAACAGCACCCTTACTGTCTGTGTGTGTGTGTGTGTGTGTGCGCGTGTGCACACTCTCAGCGTGTTTGTTTATTGCAGAGGTCACTTTGTGTGCTGCCCTTCTGGATGCATTTTGCATGTTTACAATGTGTCCATACATTTATACAATGTGAGTTGTGCATCATTTTGTTTGCATGTGGTAGGCAGAGGGTGAATTAGCTGCTGGCTGCTTCACCAGTGTCTGTTCTGCTGTAATAAGGCCTGATTTAGGGTTGACCAGAGCACACCAGGAATAGCGCCTCGTCCCTCATTTCCTCTGCAGCCAGTGGAGATGAGATCTCTTCACAATATTTACCCAGGGAATAATGATGTTTGATTTGACTCGCTTCTGGGTGTGTCTCTGAGGGTTATTTTCGCCCACTGCTGCCACTAAGAGAGAAAACAGGCAGAAGCTGTGTCCACAGAAAAAAAAGATCATTGTTTATGGATGATGCTATGTTGATGTATTTCTGTGCTTGGCCTTCAGAATGAAGAGCTGCTGTTTTGCACTGCTGATAGCGTGACTCACTCGATTTCTTTGCTTATTGCATTTCACTAAGATGCTCCTGACCAACCAATGTTGGCTTCAGTGTGAGGATGCTCAGCATTTTGGGGGGGGGATGTTAGAGCTCTCAACAGCACAAAGTCCAGGCGCACACATGTAAAAGCCAGATCTTATACAACATAAAGGAGCAAGACTTCCTGTGGTCACTTTACATCTTTGTTTGTTCAACATTCATGTGTTTGTGTTATGTTTTGTGTGTTTTGATGTTTCATATTGCCTCTAATTTTGCATCATGCGTTCATGAACTCGGTGGTTGTTTGTCCATCAAAGGCCCTCTTATATATCTTTGCAGTCATTTGCATCTCTTTTGTGGTTATTTTTTTTGGTTTTTTGGTGTCTTTGTGTCTGTTTTGCATCTGTAGTAATTTTGCATCACTCTCATTTTCCTTAGTCATTTACCCCTAAGCCTGGGGAATCTTCTCAGTTTTTAGGTTGCGTTTCCCACCTTGAGTTTCCTCAGCAGTTTAGCTCAAATGCTGCTGACATCCTGGCTACAGTAACACACTGTAGTATTTACCTCATTACAGTCTCTGTGGAGCAGAGTCATTTGCATGGCTGCTTGTCAAACCATGTTAATATTGACAAAGATTTGCTCCCATTTTAATCATACCCCATAAAAGGTATACAAAGTTGTTTATGACTGCTCTACCGCTGAGCAATAGGCACGTTTCCATACTGCTGTGCACATTAAAAAAGATTACACTTTGTTCCGAGCAGCGATTGCAAATCACAGACGTCAGAGAGATGGAGGGAAAATAGATGACTGCGATGGCAGTTTGAGTCTAACCAAAATGCATTTACATATTAAACCACACAGCAGCGTGCAGAGCGGGGCTGTGTTTGAATTGCACGCTATAGACTTGCCTTCCCTCGCTGTAAGGAGTAGCAGGAGCCTCGGTGCCGTGACTGCAGTACCGTAAATTTGAAGTTGTTTACGGATGCTGCCATCTTGGTGCGCTGCGGGAGGGAAACTTGGAGCGGGGCCTATTACCGGCAGCTTGATGAGAGTGCAGTGAGGCGAGTTAATTAATACAACATCTCTGGGCCCACAGGCTAGGCTGCAAAGCTAACCCAGGAGGGAGGAAGTGATGGAGAGCGTCAGACAGAGAAAAGGGACCGACGAAAGGACAAATCATGAGGAGGATTCATCATTTTATATACAGAGAAAATAAAACTGTGAAGGGAGAAGCTGCAGTACCTGCTGGCAAAACCAAATCAAGTAGAGATATGGCTGATTTAGCCATCCTGAAGCTGAAGTCTAGTTTTTTTTTTTAAAGCCTTTTGAGGCCATTCCCACCAGATAAAGACAAAAATAGTTGGCTAAAAGGCTGGCAATGCTGCACCCTGACTAATCATAACTGAACCAGTCAGGAATCAACTTCACTCCAGCCGACACCAAAAACACTGCGTGAATAAGAACTGGCAACTGAGCCGTGCCAGCACAGCCTCATTTTTCTATGCAAAAGTCTCGTGCCACCCATCATGTCTTTCTTTGCTTTCAAGGAGCCAGACTTGTTCTTTTTTTGATGTTTCAAAGTGGTCTTGAACAATTGTTCTCAAGGCTGAGAGTCTTTCAAAGTTTTTCTTTGGCTGCTTTTTCTCTCATTTTCAGTCCAGTTCTTTCAGAAAGACTTTTTCCCCGTTTGTTAAGCCACTTGACACTGACCCGTGAATCTTGGACACTTACAAAAAAAATGCATAACTCATGGGATGGACCAATGTTATGGCTACAAATCATGGACAATTCCCAAAGTGCTATCGGCTGAAAACTTGGGATATCTCAGTTTAATGTGCACTGTGTCCTTAAAAAACTGGACAAAGGAAGAAGTTTCAGGCCTGAATAAATATCTACAGCAGATGAACGGTATCAGAAAGTCAAAAAAAGTCCTGACACACAAGCTGAGACATGCATTGATCCCTCTGCTAGTCACTGAAGCCTCATCAGAAATGGTCTCGTGATGGCGTGGCTGTCAAGAAGCCATTCTTAAGGAAGGAAAACGGGGAGAAAAGGCACATTGCACAAAAACTGGACTGAAAATCAGTGGCAACATATCTGATGGAGCGCTGAATCCAAATTTGAAATTTTTTGGTCAAATCAACAGTATATCCAGAGGAGGTCAGAGAGGTACAACAGCCATGTGTAAAACACAGTGGAGGCTCTGTTATGGTTTGGGGATGCATTTCAGTCAAAATTGAAAGAATGTGAACACGGAGAAGTACCGTCAGATTTTGATCCACCATGCGACACCATGAATGTCCTTCAAGAAGGCTGGTGAACATGTCCTGAAAACCAAAAGAATTTACAAGGAAGCTGCCTCAGAGTTCAGGCTGTGCTGAAGAATAAAGGTGGTCACACCAAATATTGACTTTCAAACTTGTTAGAAGTTTACTGTTTTTGTCTAGTATACAGATTTTCCATGTATGTTGGCACAGTTCAATTAAGCCACTGCACCAATTTCCCTAACAAAATCAAAGGAAATAACAGCTGGCTCAAATACATGAAATAATACTTGTCTGGAGGTGTATCACGGACGGAGCGGTGAAGTTGTGGATGCTAATGCAAAAAAGGAAAATAAATTTCAGTAATGAAATGATAGCATCTGAGGTGAATGCCAGAAAAGTCTTCCAAAGTGCCTTCCTCGGTGTAAAAAATGTACAGTTTCCCAGATTTGTATGCAGAGTTTAAGCTCAGATTTATGTGAACCGTTGTCAAGAGGCCGAATGTGAGCTCCCCCGGTTGGATTGGATGTCTTCTGCTGAAATGCACTACGTGGAATAAGCAACAGTTGCAGTTCATTTCCACACTCAGCATCTGCCAATTCAGGCTACTATTGGACTGATGATATGAAAGTGTGTGAGTTGATGGCAGATGTCAGGGTTAACTTCTATTCTTGGAGAGGCAGGATCATATCTGACATCAATTTGACACTCTTGACACATGGCGCATACCGCACTGTGTTTTCTCAGTCATACCTCAGAGGTTTCAGCGCTGACTTGAATTCAGAGTGTGATGCAGGACGACACTGGCGTTTACTCACCAAACTGGAAACTAGACTCTGGTACAATATTTGAGAGTTTTACCATTTTTCTTTTCGACCACTGAATACCGTATGCATCCTCGACCATCCTCCGGTTTTCTCCTCTTGGAATAACTGGATGCAAATGCAGAAGATGGAGTGAGAGGCCCGGCTCGCTCCAGCATAAACCTGAAACAAATGTCCTTGCACGCCACCTCTTTGATCAAGCACAAAAAAAAGGAGCAACTTTGGTTTCCCGCCCCTCTAAATTTGAGCTTCGGTAAACTGCGAGCTAAGACGCCGTCACCCAGGGCAGCGTAGTTGTTGCTTCCCCTTGAGTTTTCTTATGCAGGCGAAGTTGTGTCTGTTGAGCTCCATCAAACAGGAGAAATACTTGCCTGGAGACAGAGGGGTCCGTTGGGAGGTTCTCGCCTCTCCCAACTCTCACTCTTTCTCGCTCCTCCTGTAGCCATTTATTTTAGCTGGCAAAAAACAACTTTGGGACCAAGGTTGTCAAACAATGTTGTTTTTTTTGCTTCCCCAGCTGTACATGGGAATAAAAAAAAGCAAATAACAATCTGCAAACTCAGCTTTCCAAGAGTATTCTTTACTGTAACACACAACAATGTTTATAGTCCACAGAATGAATACGTTCCAAGGACTGGCCTGTGCTCTCAAAGGCTAAATAGTGATATCATTTTTTTAATAATGACACTCCATTATTCACTGAGTCTATCACGTTTGCAAATCAGCCAAGTGACGGCAGCAAAATACTGTAAATAGCACACAAAAGAGATGCGAGCTAAAAATACCCTGAATAAATCCTCCTAATCAGGAAGTGAGAAGCATGTGTTGTGTTGATATAAGGAAACCGGTGGCTGAATCCCATTTTAAATGCTTTCGCCAGCTTTTCCTTTTGGTTAGTGTTTAGAATTCACCCGATAATTACCGTATTAAAATGCATGTAGGAGTCTGTGCAGTTATGGTGGAAAAAGATAAGGCAGCGAGAGTAGGGAGGAGAAAAAAAAAGTCAACCGGAGGCCTATCAGTCAGTTCTGAATTGCTTTATAATTACTAAGATGCACAGACATAATTTCCTTCTAAAAATAATGCAAAGTTTCGTTTCCCTCCCCTCCCTTACCACTGTGTGTGTGTGTGTGTGTGTGCTGTAAGGTGGGGGTGACTCTTATTCTCTCTCACCTGAATGCATTAACTTAACCTCTTCCTGTATTAGTCGATGTGGTGCCATGCTAAGCACAATGTAGCCTAGTTTCTGCACAGCGTGAATGTTGCCGCCTGCCTGTTTTGGGATTGGAGAGGAATCCTAATTCTGACACATTGGGGTTGTGTTCATGAATATGACACACTGTCTAGCTGAAGTTTAACTTGTTGGAGTTGTATTTGCATACATTTCTCATAAGTTTAATCTTTTGTACACAGAGACTACGGTGACTAGTCTTGCACAGTTTTCCCATTCTGAGCCCATTGGCTCAGATGTTTGGCCTTAATTAGTCTGAACCTGGGGACTTAGTGGGCTTTATTATAATCAACTTTAGGCAACTTTTGGATTTTCAGGTCAGGGGATGCCTGGGTTTCAAAAAAGGGTGGGTTTGCCCTGATTGTAATTACCACTTTGTCAAGAGCTTACACACAAAGGTCATTTATAACCTTTTCTTGGCTTATAAATATTTTTGCATCATACTGCAGAAATATTATGTTCTGCATCCTTTAATAATTTTAAAATGACCTTTAATTATGTCACATAATTAAAGTGGCAGTCCACCTACTTTACACAGAAGTGTAAAGTACATCTGAGAATAACCAAACACAATCACACCTCTATAATGAGGGGGTGTGGAGTCAGGAAGACATTTAACCAGGCACCAAGCGTATATCTTTAATGACTTAGAACCAACAAAAAAGGAATTGTTTGCATAACTTTGAATTTATTTTTGATTTTCTCTAATCCACACAGTTCCAGCAGTAGATACCTTTGGTATCCAACAAGCTTCTGGCATAATTAGAATAGAAATTCTGTCTGGATATTTGAGTTCATTTAAATTGGTTGGATTCCTGGCACAGACCTGGCCTTTAAGTATAGTCCACACATTTTCAGCAGGGTTAAGGCCGGTGCTTTTGGAGGCCTTCCAGAAGGTTAATGTTAGCCTACTCCAAAACCAGTTTTGATTTATGTTTGGGATCGTTGTCCTATTAAAACACTCATGCTGTTGATTTCAGGTGAATTTGAAGAATTTGGAGGTAGTCCTCCTCAATTCAATTTATGCAGTGTACTGTACCAGTACCGCTGGCAGTAAAACTGCCTCAGAGCATGATGCTACCACCACCATGCTTGACAGCTGGTAGTTTTCTTTGGTTTGAAAGCTTCTTTTACTCCTCCAAACATACCTCTTATTATGGGCAAATAGCTCAATTTTTTCCTCATTTGACCATAAAACCTCTCTCCTGAAGACATTTGGCTTGTCCATGTGGGCAGCTGCAAATTTCAGTCCAGAATGAAGGTGTGGATTTTGGAGCTTCTTTCTTGGCAACACTCTGTCCATGGTGATGTAAAACTTGCTTGCTTGTTCCTGAACATTCTAACCAATTTCCTGTCACCTGAGGGTGACACTTTGGGTCAACATTGGCAAAGTAATGACACATTTAAATAACTTGTACATTTGTACAATTGTTTGAACTGATGATCTTGGAATTTTCAGTTGTTTGGGATGGTCTCTTGGAGCCATTTCTAGCTTTTGGAAATTTACAATTCTCAAGTCTTCACTGAGTTCCTTGGACTTTCCCGTTATTCCGAGGATTGGTCAATCCAATGAGTGCTGTCAAACAAATTCTTTTTATGCTGGCAAAGAAAAACTACCAGTTTTTGTCAATCATGATCACTAACAAAACGTTAATAGGTCTTATCCTTGTCAGGATTTAAGTGAGTGTATGTATATTATGAACCTGTATATATACTTCTGATCCTGTGTGGATTTGAGAAAATTCAAAATAAATTCTAACTTGCGCGCCCAATTCTTGTTTTTAGTCATTAAAGATGTATACTACACAATTATTCCACCCCAAAAAAGAACAATTCAAATAAATCACCAAAAGCCCCAAATTACCATAACATTCATGCCCATGATGAGTTTATGTACACTTCTGACCACAACACAAGCATGTTGGTGTTGAGGATGTTGGCATATCAGCATGGCACTGCTGCTGTAGCTTTTGACTCTTAATATGAAGAGTTGCAAGAAACATCTACAGCATGGGTGTGATTGAGAGCTGATTCAGATGCATTCAGCATACAAGTGAGACTTGCACTAAAATGCACACGTCACACCCTTTTCATGTGACTCCAGAAAAGGACAATTTTTGCTGAGTAACTCATTTTTGTACTGTACTGGTTTATAGTTTGGAAAACCATTACAGAGGTGCTTTTGTTGAACACCAGTTGTATTTCTTAATGTTAGGAAGGCTTAATTGTGATGGCAAAATAGAAGTGATAAAGTGTAGAATTGCTTGTTTTTTTTTTTGTTTTTTTTTTAGAGTAGAGTGCAAACACTCCTTGTTACGGTGGTCATTGTAGGACAAACAACTCCTGCTGCTGTTCACCCGTAGTGAGTGCATGGTGTGAGTCTGCTGTTTACCTCAGCTGTCAATATGCTGGGTGTCCACGTGCGTTTCCTCTGGAGGAGGCTGTGAAACTTTCTGAAAGCAGTCTAATGCAAGTTGATGAGTCAGTGACGCTCACGTCTGACTAATGACAGTGATACTGAGGATAACCAATGTTCCCTCTAAGCTGCACGCTTGTGCAATCGCGCACTGCTCACACATTCTCAGCGTACAAGAAAATCTATGCAGCGCACAAAATTTAGTCCAACATGAACCGTAAACTAATTAGACCAATAAAAATTCTTTCCGTACCATTTTGTAGTTTAGTTCAGTGAGTGTCAGGTCTTAAGCCAATGATACGATACGGTTCACTTATGCAGCCAATCATCGCATCCTATTGTGTGTACGTGCCTTGTCCATATGCACCGTGCAGGTTAGCTAGGTAAGAACAGTGTGGGGTAGAGTTAAGTGACGCCAATGCTACCCCATTATCACGGCTAAGCAAACTGGCAGGGCGGACATCCACTCAACAAGCCAAAATAAAAAAAGAACCGTTTGCTCTGCAAAACATGCAGCGAAGCCAAAGTAGCAAGCGAG
>VUQK01015569.1:5313-39489 GCA_015106715.1 Bujurquina vittata
CAAAAAAAGCAGTGTTTAAACACCACAACCTACTTGAGTATTGTTGCTGACCATGTCCAACCATTTATGACCATCTTCTGATGGCTGATTTCAGCAAGATAACATGCCATATGAAGAAGCTCAATTCATCTCAATCTGATTTCTTGAACGTGAGCACACTGTACTCAAATGGCCTCCACAGTCACAAGATCTCAATCCAACATGTGTGGAATGGGAGATTGGCATCATGGATGTGCAGCTGACAAATCTGCAGCAACTGTTTGATCTGACCATGTCAATATGGACCAAAATATCACTTGTTGAATTTGTGCCATGAAGAAGTGAGACAGTTCTGAATGCAAAAGGGGGTCCAACCCAGGACAAGCATGCTATACCTTATGAAGTGACCAGTGAGCGCATTTATTGTGTTATTTTTTTAAAGGCTTACATCCTCAACTTAAGTTAAACTTTTTGACTACAAAAACTGTGATCAAACATTTTTTGTAATGAAATGAAATCCAGATAGCAACACAGTTAATTACTTCTTTCCACATGCCTGCACTCTTGTTACATCTTTCAGTGCTTGAAAACACAAGAGTTGGTTAGGCTGAACATACCTTTGTACCAGTGTCATTTAACATCATTGAAGGTGGGTTGTAAGTCACAGTAAAAATAAATTGCAAAAGGTTGTTAAATGAAAGATCTGTAGGGGCTCGTAACATTAAATTTCACAATGGAAAAGAATGGCATAGTGAAAATGAATTGTAAGTGACCATCCTCCGACTGACCAGTCATAAATTCTTCTTGTGAAAGGGCAGATATGACAGTTAACTGAACAATAGTCGAACTGGGATTGATCTTCATGTTGATGCATTTTTCACACTCTTGTCAGAACTGTCAAACCCCTCCATGCTTTCTGACTTGACAACATCAACATCTTGATTTTCTATTACAAATAGACTCTGGGAGGATTACACATAACAAAGGCCTCATGCTTTTGTTCTTTTGTTTGTTTCTTTTAACATGATGCAAATGCACTAACTGATTAATTTCACTAAGGTCAATAATGCTTATTGAAATTTATTCTGGGCCTAATGTACAGTGTAATGAATATGATTATGTTTATTCTTTACAAATACAGCAATCTATCAGTATGTAATACATGCATATGACACTCCATAATTCATATATTTACCCTGAGAAAAGTAAACATGAGTCAATATTCACAGCTGGCATTTGTGATGAGACTCTTGTTTTCGTTTGCAACCAAATTAATTCACACTGAACCCATTAAATCGATGCAAATCAAAAATTAAAAATGACAGCAGCTGCAATGATAGAGGATGCCTACACTTTGAACGCCATAAACATATTAAACATAGATAATTTGTAAAAGATTTACTGTTAATTAGTAAATTAACAGGGAAAGAGAATGAAATTAGTAAATTAACATTTAATTTGTAAAAATTAACAGAATATAGTGGTTTACACATTCATCTGGCAAGGAAAGGTTGCTGGCCAGAGACACATATCCCTTAGGGGTTGTTTCAGAAAGGTATCTGGTGTAAAACATGGCAAATCAAAACATGTGGAGCTACCCTCTATGGCAATCCCTTACATAAAGGAGCAGCTGAAAGAAGCTTTGAAAAACCAAAAACAAACAAAATAACCAATAAGTACACTTCCAGCAACACTCACCAGTTAGTTCATGCTTTTAAAAAGATGACACAATGTTCTGCTTTTAGTCATTTTCATTGCAGCTACAATGTAATCTAAAGAGGTGAGAAGTAATATAAAAAAACCCTAGACTGTATATAAAAGATGACTGCACCTACCAAGATATTACCCACTAGTTTGGTTACCTGTTGCCATGTAGCTTTTGGTTTTGTGTAGTTCATTTTAACTGGATGTGTCCATATTTGGAAAAGAGGATGCAGCTGGGGAGTTAACTATTACCACAGATTTGGTAGCTTGATTACCAAGATGCATCCATTATTCACTGTGATAATAAATGGGACGTTAATATTGGCTAATGTAAAGCCAACTTTTCATGCAGAGAACACAGCCCTAAATATGCTAACTTTAACCCTTTAAAGAGATGTGTTATATAAAAATTCACCCCCTACAGTTGTCATGAACTGGGAAATTAGCTATACAGTAGCCCTATAAAGCCTATGATGACTGACTCACTTTTGAAGCCAGCCATAAGTGCCAATTCAAATCACTGCAGTTTATGAGCCTAATTTCTTCAGCTTGAGAGAATGACAGTTAATACACTACGTGTTGTACTCATCTTTTTTAACATACAAGGCAAAGACAAATATGGATTGAAAGAAAAGTAACAGATAACCTTGTTAAGTTCTCGGTTGAGTCGATCTGGGTGAAACTGGTCAAGAAAGCTCCTGAACTGCAGCGCATCAATGGCCACAATCTCAGTACATCTTCTCTGCCAGCCATCACTGAAAATTTAATTATGGATAAAAATTAAAATTGTCTCCAAATAATCACAGTCCAACTCAGACAGACTGGCAAACGTTTGCAATTACCTTCACCAAAGAGGTTGTTTTTGGCAGTGTTTGCATGCATGCCTGCATGCCATTCTGTCTGTAAACATGTTCACTCAAATTTTTGAATGAATTCTGATAACACTTTGTAGGGGTGTAGAGTGGAGACATGTTATTATGGTAACAATCCATTAAAATTTGGCTTACATCCACCAATATAATGAAGGTCAACTTAATGATTTACTGGTCAAAAATTGACAAAAAAGACTTACAACTATGATTTTTACAAGTGTGGTGTCTATGGTCAACATATAGAAAGTACTCTATAAAGATTTAAAATATAATGTCACATCTGACATCTGACCTCTGACCTATCCTTCAAGGTCAATAGATTAATCTTAAGGTATTGCCAAGAGAAAGAATTAATCAACATTAAAAAATGTATTAAACTCAAAATTATATTAAGTATATGTAAATGTGTTTCAACAGGGCAAATGTTGCACTTTGTACTTATTTTTACTGCACTGCGAACTTCTTAAAGTACATTTAAAAGAACAAAGAAAACAAAATGAATATAAACAAAATACAATACTACTGCCTTAAAAGTAAATACTGCCCAGAGAGTGAGCTGCCCTGGCAAAGGTTTGCACTCTCAGAGTGCCTCTTGTTGCAGTCTAATTTATAAATGCATATTGCAGTGAATCGGAGTCAGTCTTAGCCAATGAGTGCAACTCATCTGTGATGCACTTTTCAGCAGGGGACTCAAATGGTTGTATTTTGGTTATATCTCTAATTACAAGCAATGTTATTTTGCAGTTAAATTTCCATCCTGCAGAAACCACGTCAGATCTAAGAGTTTCTGGCTGGACTCTGAAAGTAAGTAGTTAATGTAGGCAGAAACAGATTTGTAACAGATGGCAACAGATTTGCGATTTTAGCTGATTTATCACAGTTAATTGCAACATTACCACAAACAGATTGCATGTAACTGCCAACTTGGTCCCAGTCTGATAGCAGGTTGACTATGTCTTAATGTAGCAACCATTTCAAAGGCAACACGGTTGCAATAATTTTGGTCATGCTGCAAGTTTCCAAATACTGTTTTCTCTAGTGTGACTCTAGCATGTCTGCAGCATAAGACTTTTCAATCAGACAAAGGTAGGGAAAAAAAGACAAGCTAATCAAAATAAGGAGTTGTAACACAAAAATAGTTTTCATTTTTTTCATTTAAAAATGTTAAGGTCTTAAACCAAGTAAAAACACCAGATACCTTGAAGTTGTGTCCTCATGGCTGCCACTCCACTGGTAGGTCTGTCCATACCCTGTGTATTTACTGTACTGCTGTGTTCCTAATAATACACAGGGACATCAGTCACGGTTAATTGCTAAGAAACATATAAATATTGATTTTAGTTACACATATTCAGAATTAAAGACTATATTTATGATTCAAAACTTAAATGTGGGTAAGATTACACTGTGTTAACAGTGACACAGAATAACATCTGTAATAGTGAAAAGCAATGACATTTACAAACTCTGTTAGGGTTCAATGGCCCAATTCAATGCCAAAAAAATCCATGTATTCAAATATTTAAAACAAACAAACAAAAAAACATAAGGAAAAAGTATCATCTTAAAACAGGTTACGCACATACAAAGAGAAAAAAAATTATTACAATTTCATTCTACTAAATTCTATTCATAGGGTCCATCAGACACTTCTTGTTGTGATCAAAGAGCGTCTGACTGCTGACAAACAGAAGGTCAAGTTATTACCCCTCTTGAAATGATGCAAGAAGCAATGACTGACCGCCAGCACACAGGGAAGAACTCAACACCCGTAAAGGGAGAGCAGAGGGAGGTAGAAAACAGCACAGTCAATCAAATGAGGCCACAAATTAACTTCCCATTCATTAACAGTCATTAGTACCTAGCTGTTGAGAGCACTTGTAGAGATGCTTCATGCTGCAAGGTGAATAAACCAAGTGATTAGTAGTGGAGCCTTGGTCAGCAGCTATTATTAGGCCACATAGGGGAAGGAATCTCTAGGGTGCACTCCACTTGACAGACATTTCATTAATAATTAGCCAGCCTCTATTTGTTTTAAAATGAGCAGAATGTAGTTTACACCAGTTCCAGAAAATAAACCTTCAACATGACAAATTAGATGTTTTTAATTTTACTGTTGAGCTGCAGTGCCACTGACACATTTGAAATTAGAGATGCATACTTTACTATGGGTCAAGGCCATTTATTGCTGTGGCTGTCCAAATTTGCAAAATAAACTGTGGGGATTGAGGTACATGCACAGGGACAGCTTTTCAGTCATGTCATCTTACACCCACATGGGAGCTACTAATTATACCTCCAGCACTATCACTAGATTAAAAACAAACAACAAGCAAACAAAAATCATGAAGTTAATTTATGAATATTTTTAAATATTCTAGTGATGCAGAGATCAAGCCATTATAGTAGATGGTTTTGTGTGCATACACTATCCACACACCAGACTTTTACTGGTTTTCAAAAAAAATTCTTTTAGCAAACATTTTTGCATTTGAATGGAACATTCTTCAGGAACAAAACAGATTATGCTGTGATTTTTATTCAACCCATTTGCCATTTAAAAATTATTTGTAGAGGGAAGCGGATCGATCCTTGTCACGGAAAGATGTGTCTGCTCTTTAGAAATTATTATTTCTATTTCAGGTTGCATAAAAAAATCAGCAGGTTTAATTCACTATGTCCTGAAGGTCATCCCATTCATGTGTAAATACATCAAAACAAAATGTCTCTCATTCTTGCAGCAGACCAGACACTGAAAAGTCAGCAAGTGTATCTCATTGTAACACGTTTTACTTCTGTATTATTTTAAAGGCCTGCATTTGATCGAAAGAGCAAAATACACATGGGCAAAATATACTTGTTTGTAATATAAAAAATACAGAAATTAGGTCAAAAAATATTGACAAAAAGGGTTACCACTCATACACACAGTCAAGAAAAAAAAATCCCTATAGCACGCTCTCCTGCTTGCATCAAGCATGCACAACCTTTTCTGGTCAGCACCACACTTGATGAATCATATGACTACCCCTTGATACTATTTATACTTTTGACCGCCCCAGTGGCAGCCAGATATCTAGCAATCAAGGAAAATTCAATTAGGCCGAGGCACTTTTGCAAATTTCAGTGCAGGGGTAAGAGCCATTAGCTTCTGTACTATATGCCAAAATGTATCACAAGGGAACATGATTTACCAAATGACTACAATGTAGCAAAGGCATGGACTTTTACAACGGAGGACAAGAGACACAGCCAGGGTTTAATAAAGATGATGGAATGGAAGAGTCCATTAGTGGAGCAGGTCTGGGTCAGGTCTTCCAGCTATAATTAATTCTGGGCTCAAGTAATAAACTTAAGTAGCATAAGCGAAGACACGGGAAAAGCGGTCACAAAGAAGTCTGAAGGTGACTCTGTGAGAGCAAGGAACTCTTATGCTGGTACTGTGAGGGCAGTGTCTCTGGCGCCTCACTTCCTGTTCTTATCCAACAAATGTGCTATGTGACCCTAAGGCAGTTTGGGTGGTGGACATTTTTACTGTGAAAGTGATTTACATCACACACCTGGTGGCTTTGAGATGTTTATGTTTAAACATGATCTTTATTGGGTCAAGGCAAAACAATAAGCTGAAAGAGGCTAAAACATATATTTGAGATGAGGGGGAGTTTTCAAGGGATTTTATCCACAGTGGTTAAAAAATACTTAATATATGGGCTGTGTAGACAGCTAGATTAATTATTGTACTTTATCTGTTCCAATAATTGCACAAAACAGACAACTGAAAACAATGCTGTACAAACAAGACCTGTGTAGTCAGAGAGAGAGAGCTGCCTTATTTAATAAAAGCCTATTAAATTAATTTATTCATTAATAGTACACAGAGCCATAAGCATTTTAGACAAATCTTTGTAATTTTGCCTCTAGCACAGTGGATTTTAAATCAAACAATCAAGATGTGACTGATTTGCAAACTTTTAGATTTGATTCAAGTGCTGCAAAAGCACTACATTAACTGTTCAGGACTTAGTCATTTTTATTCATAGTCCCCGATTGTCAGAGGCTCAAAAGTAAATATAAAAACCAACATGGTTTTAAATATTGTTTTTAATACTTGGATGAAAATGATTTTCTGTCAATAATTACTTGAAGGTAGAACCCATGAACATCACCAAATGCCATTTCCTCCTTGAGTTGTTCTGAGAGACCTTTTTAATTTTCAAGTTTTTAATAACTGAGTAGCATGCTTCACTGAGTTGCAATCAGGTGACTTACTTGGCCATTGAAGAATATCCCATTTCTTTGCCCTGAGAAACCCTTGGGTTGCTTCTGCGGTATGCTTTGGGTCACTATTTATTTGAACTGTGAAGCACCATCCAAGCATAAATTAATCTACTTCTGTGTACTTCTGTGCTACTTCTATCAGCAGTCACATCATCAAGAAACACTGGGGGCCTATGTCTGTGTAGGTTCTCATTCATCCAGGTCACAGTAGTCTCTGGAGCTTGAAAAAAGGTCAACTAGACCAAAAGGCAGAGAGACCCAGGTATTTAAACCCCAGTGGGCATTGTCCCCTGAAGTGGTTGTGACCCACTATTGTACATTGTCCACCTCCAGGGCACAATGCCCACTGGGGTATAAATACCTGGGTCTCTCCACCATCTGGTTTGAAAACTGAAGAAGCCTTTCGGATGAGAGGTGAAGCCTCTTCAAGAAACAAAAAAGAGGTCCAGTTGCCCTTTTTTCAAGCTTCAGAGACTGGGGCCTATGTATAAAAATGAACCACTGAATTAAACCTGAAAAACTGAAGTTGAACATCCAAATAATTATCGACCCGACCCCCCCTATGAAGGGTTCACTAACATTTTTTAGTAACCCAGAAGTAAGACCATTCAAATTATTTTTATTGTTCCCTAATGGCAACTTTGGTGGATTTGTTTTTTCGGGGGATTTCATTTTTTTGTTTTGACTAGCTATTCCTATACAGTACTGGTTGTCTAAAGTCTTCATCAAACACAATCAAACCACAAAACAGACAGGTGCCATCAGCCTCCTGCTGGGACTCTCTGTGGGTAGCTCTCGTTACTGGGTCTATTGGCCTGTCCCAGCCTTGTTTGCTGCAAACACTCTTTTCTGAAGTACAGTCAGTGGGAATTACTCAACAGAAAGACCCAACAGAGCAATCAGGACAGCCTAGTCTCTGACTCCAGAATTTACTGTGTGCAGCAATCAAAAGGAAACAGGTGACAAGAACAGACAGAGAAAACAGGACAATTGCTATAGACATCCTTTAGCCCCACGCTGAGTCAGAAAGGGGTAAACTAAAGCCACGCAATGTGTTCTCCATGCAGCGTGACTAGAAATCAATGCAATTTTTCTACTGTCAAATCAGAAACAGGAAAGTGTTAGAATTAACCTAGGGCATTACTGATGCTATCTGAACAAAATGATTAAATTGTAAATCATTAAATAGGATTCCTTTAGTGACAACTACTTTTTAACAAGGTGAACAACTGTTAGTCACTGACCTGTGATAATCAGACATTCATCATGATCCAGAGCTTCGGTGAAGAGACGAGAAACAATTAGCTCGGGGTTAATAAGAAAACGTATTTCTTCTTGAACCAGGCCAGAACCAATGACCCCTCCTCCCACAAAACGATTGGCAAAATCCACCTGCAAATCAAGACGGATGGTTGATGATGAAAGAAACATTATGGAACATTAATGCTCTTCGAGCATCTACTCTTTTCTCATCTCTGAAAACTCTTATAAAATAAATTGTTTTTTTAAAAAACATATCTAAGTACTAACATTCTGTCTGGTGGAGAAATGGAAAGCTTCTGAGACAGGAAGAAAACACCTTATGAAAAGGTCTTTGCCTTTTTTATTCAATTTGTGACAGAATCCCTGACAAGCCAATTGGAAAGGTGGCCCAAGGTTCTAGCATTACTCAGAGATCTGTCCTTCATGCCAAAATGTGATCGTCCAAGGAAAGGCACTTAAGTATGTGGCTGCCAGTAGCAGTCCTACAATTGAAAATAAACATCTCCTCTGGTCAAAAATACTGCTATTTCAGCCTGTTTGTGATTCACAACAAGCATACATCTCATTGTTTCACCTCAGAGAGACGTGAATCGATTGTTTTAGTCAGAAAGCACCCATGTGGAACATATAATCTTACAATTTCATCTCTGACAGTTGCTGCTCATTGGCTTGTAGACAGACCAGACCAAACCCCTCACAACCCCAGCAAGAAGCTGCAAAGGGGTGAGCAGCAGTTTGAGAACAGATCTCTCTAAACTGGTCACTCATTTCTGGGACAGCAAGCCAGCCTCCAAAGTCTGCTTTGACAGGCTGTCAGCACCTCACCACAACCCCCACCCCAACAGAGCATCCATCAATCCAAGCTGCAGCGTGCCCCGGAGCTGGTCATGTGTGCACATCAACTGTCAGTTTGTGGCAACTGGAGGCAAACAAAAGGTGAAAGCCAGACCAGGCCATCCTGACAGTGAACAGGAAGTATGGTCGACGCAGGGAGCAGAGGTGGCTCAGAGGCCTCGACCCCAGTCCCAGCACACGCTCCCTCCGACACATCACACACTCCCTCAAAGGCCTTTTCAGCAGTAGTAAGCATTCTGGGTGGAAGACTCCAGAATGAGGTGGCTCAGTGACGGGACAGAGGATGGGAACCAAGCACACTCAAACAGCTCCTTTGAGCAAAGAATATGATTCTGTGGATTTATGTCCCTCCAGTTTATACATTCTTGATGCACTCTCTCTTACCTGAAGCATTCCATAACCATCATCTTCAATGGTTCCTTCACAAGTGATGTGGAGCTTTGTGAGCGGATTCTGTGAGCTGAAACAGTTTCCAGTTATTAAATATGACCGAGAACATGTGAACATGTGTCCAGGCTTGTTTCCAAACAGCCCACTGAATACATAATATAACACTATGGTAGCGTCATATTACTATACCTTTCCCAATTTGGCGGTTTATCCAGTCTTTTTCGGGTGAATGTTACAAGCCCCTCAGGCACTGCAAAAACAAGGTAAATGTCAGAAATATTCTGTATTATCTTGTAGGATTATTACATAGCTTTTCATTTTTAAAATAAAGAAAGTGTGACCACTTACTTTGCTCAGTGACACTTGTAAAATAGCACATTAAGGTTTTCAGCTTTTCAAACTTCTTTGCAGAGGACCCCTCAAAAAGCCTAAAGGTAAAGAGAAATTGTGGATTTCATTAAATAAAAGTAGATTTGAAATATTATGTCCCTTAAAGAAAAATTAAAAGGTTATTTTTTTAAGAAAGTAGGTTTAAAACAGCATCCAAGCTAACTGCTAACCCTCACAATCAAAATGCCACAGCTAGGACCAGGAAGAATTGAGATACAGGATGTCCATTTTAGCCATGTGAGTTCAGTCATGCTTTAACTTTTGATATGAATTAGTTCACCGCTCACTCGGTTTCCTTTTCAGTTACTAGCCGATTATGTAGGAGCTCCTTCACTCTTACGACAACGGAGTTGCCCCAGGCTTGCCATCACAGAGCAATACTCATGTGCTCATGTTTTGTGTGAGTGCTTCACAGCACTCACAAAAAGGGAGAGAGAGAGGGAAACAGGGCTCCCTCTTTGGGGATACATTAAGAAGCCCCGTGTCCCTTTTAAGCAACAGAGTCCTCAGGAGGCAAAAGGGCAATCCCCCTGGAATATAACACGCATACGCACAAAGCTGCTAGCAGTGAGGCACAGTGGATGGGTTTGAATACACTTTAAGCATTAAGCCCACCATGTCCCACTCAAGCACTTTCAAAAAAAGAAAAAAAAACCCTGCAGCTCACCCCACATGCCACAATATAAAGAGAGAAATTCCCAGTGAAGGAAATGAAATAATGACAAAAGCTCAGTGCACTGAGAGCCCTTTAGGGGCTGGGAAACTCATTCATCGCAGTCAGTTCCAGCATTCATTTCTCTTTGTCAGTGTGGACCCGAGAAACAATCATGCCTCATGTAGTCCCCGGGAAAAATGTCTTAGACATAAGGTAGCCACTAGTGAAAGCAGCCTTTTAGTAATAGATCACCATACAGTCTTTGGGGAACACAGAATTACAATACAATTATATAATATCAATTTACCTCCTAAAGATGTGCAGAAGCTATGAGGCAACTACATTTGGTATGAGCTGGGCTTCTAATAAACAAACAAACAAACAAACAAAAACATTCAGTGTGGAAACTTAACTGCACTCTGTGGTGAAATAATAAATATAGTTTCTGGAAGAACACCTTGAATGGCTGCGTTACTGCTAAAAAAATAAATAAATGAAAGTGTTTGTAGTCGCTTTTATCTCAATGAAAATAAGAAGTCTGTTTTGAGATAAAGGAATGTGGAAGATAATAATCTTTGTTTTTTCTATCTGGGTATTCTTGTGAAATAAAAATTAAATAAAGAATCTAAATAATGAAATAAAACTAAAGTTAATTTCTGTCTTATACCACATAATACATTTAGGAGATGTTTTTAGCAGGAGGAAAGAGGATGATACTGGCCTTTCTTTGAAATTGCAGCAAAACCTCTACGTGAATGAAATTCTGATGCCACTGAACTCTTTTACTGCCTTTTGCAAAACAGCCAATGGCCTTCTCTACTGTCACAAGCAGCCATCTGAGTCAATGTTAATCTAATTTCCTCTTCCATTTAGGTAATTGCAATGTGATGCCAACAGAGATGACTTAGCAGTGAACTGCAGACGGATTTACATTATACCGCCCACACAATGTCCACAATTAAAGTTTGCAGAATCAAGAAAACATCCGCTTGTCGCATGCAGTGTTTTTGAATGAAAAACACATGGTTTTACCTCAAACATACATGTGCGAGAGAACACTTTTATAACAAAGAAAGAGAATCATCCTCAGAATAAATAAATGTAAATTTACATTCAACAGAATCAAAGCACCAGTGTGTTTGACTACACATTTTGTTCACATTTTGCACATCCTGGGCCCTGGAAGCCATGCCTCATACTTTCCAACTGAAGCCCTGCAGTGATGCTCCACACAAAGAAAAGCATTAGGTCAAGCGAGAGTAAGGAAAGCATGCACTATAAATGAAGGTAGTTGTCACAGCAATATACTTTACAAAAAGAGATTATGTTACTTTTAGCAGCATGAGTCAAGGAATACCATATCACTACATTACCTGAAAAAGTTAATGTCTGGGTAGTTGGAGTACTCAGTCTTTCTGGAGTTCCGCCGGGGGAAGGTGCAGAAGAAGGCGTTGGCGAGCAGACATGCCACCTGCTCCTGAGACATGGTGATGGAGTGGTTTGTGCCTGCCTTGAGGAGGGGTATTGGCTAGAGGAGGAAAATCAGTACAACAGAGGAAGGTCAAAATAATTTGTTTTATCAATTTACCAAATAAGACATTGAAGAAATGGCAATAATCTGGCATCACTATCTGCTTCTTAAATTGCCCATAATAATTTTAATCAAGGTCCATTTATGCTCATGAGACTTACAGTTATGGGTTTAGAAATAAATTTGTATAACCAATGCTGTAATTACAATGTAGAGTCTGCTACAGGAATTCATGAATAATGTTGCATCACAAATCTGTTTGGCTAATGTGTTTACTTGCATGGGCCAGTTTGAATTTTAAATAAATCACACTAGAAATAAAAACAATGCACTGACGTAATATTAAAACTAGATAATAGGCTGCGTGGTCAAATGAATGCACTAAAACCTTTTTTTTTTTTTTGCTGCAAACAAACATTTTATCAGCTACGTAATGTAAGATCAAGATGGCCAAACATCTCACAAATGGTCATCAACATTTATAAATATTTACATTTTGAACACACTACAATTATTATTTTACATCAATTTTACAAGATGATATGAATTTTATGATCAATGTGATCTACTACCGGTATATTAAAGACCAGTATGCCAGCCTTCATTGACTAGCGATGGGTATTACCTTAGTACAGAGCTCAGATGCTCTCAGTGCTAATTGCACCATGTCTGGCAGCAGGGACTCAAACAGATGTTCTGCAGCATCAGGCTCCAGAACCTTGGAGAGTACAAGAGATCTGTTTACGTGTGTTGGTTTGCCAGAAATATCAGCTGTGACATTATTAGCTGTTTTTTTACAGCTGATTAGTTTGAGACAGATAAAATTAACACCTGTGATCCATATCAACATCTAAGAGTGAAACAAATGATGTTCAATTCTAAGATGTTGATATGGATCATAGGTGTTAATTTTATCTGTCTCAAACTAATCAACATCTTATAGTGAAACAAATGCTGTTCAAATGCCAGCATTATAGAAGATCAAAAAGCTTTTGATACCCACAATACATTGTATGCAGATGTAAAACATCTAGTGAAAATCAATAATCTGTGTAGCTGACTGCTCTCTTCTTATACTGGAAATTAAAAAGGGGATTTGAAAGCTGTGGTGACATATTATAAAAATATATCAATCCTTAATTGGATAGTTCATCTATGATAATAATATCACCCCATATATAGCATACACCCCATGGCTACACCACATTTATTAATCTTATAGACAACAGACATTATATACGCCCTTTTTTTTAAATCCATATTGGCTACAAAATGTCAGAATGATCAATCACATGAGAATTTCATCAAGGTTACACAGCCATGCCAACTGATTAAACAGTATTCCTGGAAGAGATGCAAATGAAAAAGTGTTTGAAATAGAAAGGACAGTGTGTTCCTAGCACAAGAAGCCTTGACTGTTGATTTAGCCTAGGACATTTATATTATGGCAAAAGAAGCCTGACTAAACAGTGTTGTAAGTAATGACCTGGCTGACATCATAAACTGCTCCTACGGGCATTATAAATTAAAGCAGCTGACGGAGGACACAGTAGAAATAGCTGAGGCAGTATAAGCCAAGCTCTTTAAATCAGCACAAGACAGTGCATCAAATCAGCTGTACTGACTCTGTATGACTTGATACAGGTCTGTACATCACACCAAAATGACAAAGCAATCAACCATGATGTGGGGGTGTAAGTAGTAAGAAAACAGAGGTTCTCTACAAAATCCCACAATCCTGCACTTTTTCCCTCAAAGGTTTACACATTAAAGCAATCTGCCTAATCAATTCCGTGGACATGAGACCATGTAAAAATAAAACATGTACTTATAACTGTAAATCATCAGCCCCCCCCCCAAAAAAAGAGAACTAAGTCTGTCCGTCAACAGCTGTTCACTTATTCATAAGGAATCTGTACTGAAATGAATATTCAATGAAGGTGCCTGGCCCGTCACTCCATGCTATTCAATGCCTCCTTTTCTCTGACACTCATATCAGGCCGCTACAATGTGGCAAGGAGCAGGAGAAAACTCACCAAGTGAAAAGCTGTGTGCAAACACACAATACATTTTGCAATTTTTGTTTTTAATTAAATGTTAAATACTAAACTGTAGTTGCTCTCTCAACAATATGTTGAGGACTCAGTCATGAAGCCCAGTGGCTAATTCATAGGTTAAACTGGGATTCGGGAAAGGAAGGACACTTTGTCCAGTGAGAGCCAGGCTCACAGACTGGAAATTTGTCATACTGAAACTATCAAAGAAAAAGGCAGAGCATTCTAATGTTTAATTGTAATGTGTGCTTTCTGTGCACTTTGCCTTTTGAAAAGAAGCAATCGTCTCAGTTTATTATAAAATTACCATTTAATTTATGATTCAAGAAACACTGACATACCATTCATTAAAAAAAAAAACAGAACCAACTAAAATATTGTATCTACAAGAGCTTATAGGATTAAAATAGGAAAATGTTTCCATTATTAGCTTTTTTCTTTTTTTACTGAAGTGATATCTACTGTACTTGAAATAATTCTACTTTACCAAAAATTATTGTTTTAAAGGAGCAATTTAAAAAAATCCATGTGTGCCAGAACAAAAGTATTTCTAAAGGAAATATTTGGACTTTTGATGAAAATAAAAATATATCTCTGATGTTGATCATGACTGCATTGTTCCAAAAACATTCCACAGTAAAACTCTGAATCTGTAACAGCTCAGTTACTGTACAGAAAGTCACTTGGGTTATTAAGGTTATTGTAAGATCATGACTCGGATGATTTTAATAACGAATGAAGTAACCTCTACTCTGGCAGCTATGTAAACTGCACAATACCTTATAAATTCTGCTGTTACACGACCGTACTGCTGTTTATTAAGTCAAAGAAAATAAGGTGATATTCTATATTTGTCAGCATGAGACTGAATTTCAAGAGCTGTACGTGAGTTTGTGATGCTGACGGAGATGGAGCTGAGCTGTAACAGGAGTGATTTGGTTATTGGGAGGCGTAGCTCAGCTCCGGTGGACTTCGGCCAAATTGAACCCCTGTTTATTTCCACTTCCCATTTATATATTAGACAATAAAAATCACAGATTTGTGACACAGGTAAACTCTGAAAAAATTCTGTATGGAACATAAGCAAAAAAAAAAAAAAAGTAAGTACAGTGCCTGTCACCTCCACAGTAACAGAGAAAAAAAATAAGCAATTTCTGGCATGTGACATTTATGCGGCTCTACAAAGCCATCAAGTAGTGTCACACGTGACACTCAATTATACCACTTTCATTTTTTTACAATTTAACAGTCAGATGTGTACACAGATGTTTCACGTCTTTCTCTACACTCACTTCAAATGTAACTGTATGCCATTTTTCTGTATGACAAAACAACTTTGTCATTCCAGATGACAATCCCAATCCTGCTAGAACAACAAAATTTAGCCTAAGGCTAAAGCCTCTCCGTCTCAACATGTTGAAAATTTGTCTAATAGAATTCCCATTATAATATATTTGTCATACATACAGCATACAATTTATTTAACACTATAAGGGTGGAATAAAGCATTTTCTGGATTCAATTTCAGCCACTTTCATTTCTGACAAGTTACTAAGTGTGACCTTTTGACTAAAGACCAAATTATTTTTCTTGACTGCCATTTTGCCAGTGAAGGGCTACAGCATTCAGTGCCACTGCTAAATCCATTAGTGTTTTGCAAAATAACAGAAACCCATTTGGTATAATGACATTCATGAAAAAAGCCTTACATGTACTTTTTTATGTGGCATGAGAGATATCGTTAAAACGCATACCTGATACCATGTAGTACATGGTGAACATAAAAACACTTCAAGGGGAATATTCCCATCCCCTTCATAAGGCAGAGAGAAGCACAGCCCTCTGTGATTCTCTACACAGGATGACACACAGCACATTAAGACAACAGATGATGGATGGGCTCCAAACAAGGCCGGAGAAGACACTGACAACTCTGAGCAAAGACCAATGAGCCAACAGTGCTCTGGAAATTATGATGCAACTCAGGCTCCTCTTTGCCTTTACTTGGCTTGAGGTAGCACCAAAAAAGGAAGGAAAAAAAACAAGAACAAGTACCTTAAAGCTTGTAAAATTCTCTAATTATGATCATATTTTTCACTTTCATGTTTATAATGTTGCAAAAGCAAAGCACAGTGTGCACATAAACAACATCTGAAAGAGGATAAGGCCTCATTTACTTACATTAGTAAAAAAAAATATGGACAAGTCGGTCAGACAAACAGTTATAATACCTTAATATCAATTTAATGAAGTCCCATGTGGATGGCAAGGGTGTAATAACTGGACAAATCACTCTTAGTATTCACTCAAAGACTCCATTTTTTTAAACTCCAATTCACTCTACATGACTACATTACTGAATCAACTATAACAAATCAAACCTGTTTATTTCAAGAAGTAAAGAAAGTAAATACTGAAAAAATGTCTGCATAGTATTCGCAGGTATGGAGCTTCATGATTGGACAGTTGATCCATCATTAATCTACAGCTAATTCTTTGACATCTACAACATGTGCTCATCTCTGATTACAGGCCTATGTGTTAGTATTAATTCAACTGACAGCTCAAAACAAAAGAAACTTGATTCACTATTTTGGAGTCAGTAGGGAAAAAAGCAGCAATCATTAATCACAGCACACTGATACTTATGTTGTTTACCTTAGTGCAATACAAATGTAGAGCTGTGAAGTCCTTTTTCTTGGCATTTGATGCACTGTAGTTCAATATTGCATTCTGTAACATTACAAAAACAATCAGAAACATATAAGAAAGGCATTCAATTTAAGTCAAAGTCAAAATTACTATATGCGTATTAAACCAATAAGTGTAAAAAAAAAAATACCTAAAGTCTGTGACTGTATGCCTTTCGGTATCTGGACCAATCATGCCATCTTCTGGCAACAGCAAGTAAACACAACTACAGTGTAGTCAGGCCCTCTGTATTCAAAAAGTGTCCTTTTGTTCCACATCATAAATGTTTTAACTAAATTTTGTCTGTTGAATTCCTAACCAGGAAACATGTTGCAGCGAAATTTATGCCTGACACAAGGCAGAAGCCCAAAGCAGGGAATTCAAAAAAAAAAAAAAATGTTTAGAGACATACTATGCCTTGCCAATAAAGGGAATAGATATAAAACTTACCTTGAGCTCAACTGGATCTGTAAATGTCTTGTTTAAAGTTTCCTTGATCAGATCCCACCGACTTTTATTTTGCCGTTCTTGCGTTTCCTGTGGAAATGTATAATTTTGTAAGACCTTGCATCAACCAATACTATATTTTTATATATATATATATATATCAAATAAAAAAAAAATATATATATATATCAAATAAAAAAATATATATATATTATAGAGATAGTCAGGTTTTGTTACTGCAGCCTGGGGTTGCTTACAGCTGATATCAGAGAAAAGTAATGCCACCCCATGGTCCCACCAGCACACTGCATGTATAGTTTTTTCCTTCTCATCCCTGTTATGTATCCATGCTGATAAAGCGAATAAAGTTGTGGTTGTTCAGAATTTAGCTAGCACTAAAGAAGTGTAGAAAGCATAAATAGAATTTAGGATTCTTAATTCAAAGGCAGCCCAACAAATATCAGCAAAAACACAAACTGTGTCTGTGCAGTTTGAATCACAACCTCTCTCAGTTACTGTATTGTGCAGGAAGAAAAAAATAATCATATGTGAAAACTTCACTCGGAGATCAAAATGACCTGAGTGTCAAGTGTATGTGACTGCACTGATGACCCACACTAAACTAAACAACTGATCGAGAACCAATGAAATGATCTTGTTACCATGTATCTAAATGTGTAACATGTATATTTCACATCTAAATTAAATTTTACACACTTGAGTCCTTACTTCATTTTCTACAGGAAATAAGTTATGACTGGAACAGGGCATCTTGACATGAATGTCATCCCAAGCATCCTTAAATCTACTGGGAAACGGAACAGGAACTTTACCCTTCTGAAGAAGGTCTGTCTGTTAACGGAAATGACAATGAATGACATCAGTATGTATGTGTGTAAATCAAACAGAAAGCAAAACAAACTTGTGGTCAGTAATATAAATGTGTGTCTACTTTGTATACTCAGGATAAACAAGGGGTAAACATCACACCAAAATCTCTTTGATTTAACTTCACTTAACATTAATTTCATGAATTATGAGGTATCTACACATATTTGTGCTGTGATAGTAATAAAAGTGAACTGCTCAAACCCTAATCATCACAGTGTGACGGCCATGATCATCCTTCAGTGGAGGAAGTGATGGACCATATTCTGGCATCCTCTTTAGCTCACTTATTGGCGTCCCCAGCCATTTGACATCAGAAGGGGTAGTTTCCTTTTCTGTACCTAGCTTTTCTGGAGACTTTTTTGACTTGCGTTGATTCAAAGTTACACCTGGCGATGAAAAGAAGTCTGTAATTTTTGCACTGACTTTGACCGGACCCCCTGAGGTTGCTGGGCATCTGTCCATTTTTGTTCTTCCTAAATCACCGTCGCTGTGAAGCGACATCTGCGTAGGCTCGATCCCTGCAGAATCCTTGGCACCTGGCGACACACGAGGTTCTTTTGGGGTTAAAGGCTGGGTCTCTTCATTCGTGTCAGAGACAGAAGGCATTTCAGCTTTTTTAAAGTCTAAAGACTGGGCTAAGGTGCTTTGAAAACCACTATCAGTCTTTTCTTCACCATCTTGGGTGTTCACAGCCTCCAGCCACCTTTCAAGGGTATTTCTGCCCTTTGGGCCAGTTCTTTCAAAGCGACCTTTCATCTTGACACCTCGCAAGTCACTTGCCTTTGATCTCGTTTTATTTTCCATTCTTTCTTGATGTGCAGCCACAGTACCCACACTCTGACTAGATGATGGTGCCCCTGAAAAATAAAACAGAATTGTTTTACAGAGGAACGCTACAATGTCTTGTCATATGCTCTCCTGAAAAAAATATCTTGCCAATTACCTCCACGAGATGATGACGACACTGTAGCACCTGTTTCCACCTTTAGTCTTTTTGCTAAAGGTTCCAAGTCTGTCAATGTCGTCATTCTACAAAAGAATAAACCAACGCATCAAACACGTCCGTACCGTTCAAAACAGAGGTTCAATTTCAACATGAAAATACTGTGTATGTGCACTCACAAGACAACTTGAGCTGACACCAAAAATAAGGTGTTATTTTTTGCACAGACTTTATTCTTACACAGTCCCTTTTTCAGTAGATGAGCAAATCCTAAAAAATAGTACGCAGCCATGCATTACGCAATCTATTCCAAGAAAGAGAAACCAGTGCTTTAGTTACGAACTAATGCTGCCCATTAACTTTAAATGTTATCAAACTAAAAAGAGTTTAATCCGTACTTAGAAATGAAGGTAAATCTTTATTTGCATTTCATATCCAGCACTTTCCCTAAGATAGCAAGATAATATCAAGCTATAAGCTGATAGACTATCTCCAAACGACTCATGCAGTCATAGCTACGTGCTAACTAGCGTTGGGCGAAACAGGGTCCAAAATTTGCGCATGTTACGTTAATCGATATCCTTCACTTGGAAAGAGACTCGAAGCAGAGCATAAGAACTTTTCAAGGTCTGTTATTATTGTTAAACCGTAAACCCGTACTTTTTTACTGTCATTGAAGCGACGCTACAGTTCATTAGTACTATCACCCGTGCCTTTCAAAACAATGAACACTTCCGTTTGAGTGACGTAAGACGTCTACGATAAAATCGCGATATCTCAAAAGCACATCGCTTGAAAAGTGTATTATTGTGTAATCAATCTCGTGGTATTAGTTGAGCTTTTTATTTTTCGTTTTATTTCCCTTTTGATTAAATTTGTTTATCCTGCTCCCTGGATCTTGATACCAGGGTTTTGAGTTTTGTAAAGCTGATGTTTTTTGAGCTTTCATACATGTACGTGAATTAGAGTAAGACCAGGTATTTATGTCTGAATCTGATGGACAGTTCAGAAAATCGCACCTTTTGTCTGACCCCACCCATTTTTCTTGTGAACAAAAGTACTGGAATGTGTAACTTGGCAGGTGTGTCTTGTTGCCAGGTGTGTAATTACACTGACTATTCAAACTATAAATAGCGCTGAATGTCTACACTCAGTCTGAGATTTGGGGTTTTACCTGTGCAGACTATGTGCATTTATAGTTACAACATGAAAACCAGAGAGCTGTCTATGCGTGAAAAACAAGCAATTGTGAAGCTGAGAGAAGATGGAAAATCAATCAGCCATTGTACAAACATTGGCTATAGCCAGTACAACCATTTGGAATGTTGTCAACCAGGTAGAACAAAGGAAAAGTACAGACAAGTCTCAGAATTTCTTGGACAAAATTTAATGGCCCGATGAGACAAAGTTAAACTTTTACTAATGTGATGGAAAGCCCGAAGTTTGGAGAAGGAAAGAATCTGCTCATGCAAATAAAGAATTTGCGATTAAATATTAAATTTTATTCGCATTACTCTATTTTAAGTTTATCAGCTCCAATACTTTGGCTCACAAGAAAAAAAAAGGGTGGGTTCAGACAGAAGGTGCTATCTTCTGAACTGTGTATTAGGTCCAGATGTAAACACCTGAAAATAAAAGCTGAGGTGTTGATCGTTTGTCTCATTTTCATTTTTTAACCATAAATGTTTTCAGTCAACAGTAAAAATAAAGGGATTGGCCTTTCTGTTCCAGTTCTTTTGGAGGGCAGTGTATATCATCACTACAGCAGCTTTCAGTTTTTTAGCAAGAAATCAGGTTTTTGCTTATGTGGTCTCTAAAAGGGAGGAGGTGACAAAATTAGAAGAAGTACATGCTTAGTTTTTAATGTATCTTTAAAGAGTGGCTGATTGTTGTTTGCTGAATTCATATTTCCTTCAAGGAGATTGAAAAGCTGATCTGCTTAACTGGTTTAAGGTGAATTAAATTACTGTTTTTGGTATGAAGAACTGGACTACTGGAATGCAGAAAACATATAATCCCTGCACAACCAACAGTTCACACTAAGGGCTATTTTTAACTGCTTTAAATGGTATTGTGGAGTTATGGAGTTTACTATGGTTAGTGAATTAGTGAGTTTTTTTATTTAAAGGGTATGGCTTTTTCATTAGTTCTTTTTATTCCATGTTTACTTATATGCCACTATTGGATGTCAGTAATCTTGTGTTGTCTCTCTTGTGAACTGCTTTTTCCTTTTGTCTTTCTCTGCTCTTCTTTGCTTGCATTCCCCTCACCCCATCATAATAAGTGTAGTGACTTAGTGTATGTTTATGTCCTTCTGTGTATTTTTGATAATACTCTTTCAGAAAAGGCATGTCTGTTGAGACATTTAGGAAAACCCAATGAGGAAAAAATGGGTGGTTCTGTCATGAACCAATCAACAGGGGTCACTGTTTTAAAATAAAAGGATTCAGATAACAGAGGTCAGTGGTTTAAATCAGTCATAAAAAAATAGTTCTTGTTAATAGCTCTGCCACCAACAAAAATTGATTCATTGCTTTTCTTCTTTTTGAAACAAACTTTGAAACACTGACTTCTAATTACATATGCTACATTTTCTGTGCTTGAAATGCAAATATGGCCTCCAGAGTCAAGGTAGCAGACTGTGAGCTTAAAGACATTTGACTAGAAAATGAAAGCCTTCCGCATCCATTTTTTTAACTGCGTACATTCAAGGTAACCAGTTTTCTAGAGAAGAAACTCAGGAGTGTTGAAATTAATATATTTGATGCAATATTTTATTTTTGCCAAGAAGCAACTGAAAACAACATGCTCAGGTCAGGGACCCAGCCAGCTTACCGTATATAGCACAATCTTATGTGTAAATATATATAAATAAATAAATTATATAGATATAGATATAGATATAGATATAGATATAGATATAGATATAGAAACTCTGAAACACTTTTACAAGTACGGACCGGTTACCATGTTAGCCATTTTATTTCCACTAATACCTGTGCTACCTGTCTAAAGAATAGCCTGGTTTGTCCACAAGTGATATTCAGCACTTTAACAACAAATATTATTTTGATTGTAAATCATCAGAATTTTTATCTCAGCAACGAAGAAAAATATTTATATTGTAAAGAGTATAAAAATTATAATCTTTATCTTAACAACAGATGAATGGATCATCTTGAGGAATCGAAATCGGTCACTTTGGACGTAGTTGTAAAGTAGCCCTGAAATGTAGCCCTTGGCACTTAAACCAAATCCCGTAATGTAAATATCCTCTGGTATAGAGCTTTAATTTGTCACCTCGCCATTGCATTCTTTTCTGAATCACCTGTCTTTAGCCCCGCCCATCATGAGCCACCTGCGGAAGAGCCGGAAGGAAAGACGCAAAACAGACGCTCCGTAGATGGGGACTTAATCGGGAGATTTTAAGAATGTGCATCAAAAATTACATTCTAGTCGCCGTTTTCGTCGTCTGTTGTATTTCTGGCATCTACAACAAAGGTAAGACGCCCCTGAGTTTGGTTAAATGCGTATGGTGTCGATGTCTATACGCTTAAATAAATAAATATTTTTCTTTTGCCCCGAGATGAGAGCGTCAGGCTCATTGCGTCATCTCGGAAAAACTTCTCTGTATTTAACGTATCTCCTTGAATTTACCTTCCAGATGTTTTCCATGGCCTTACATCAAAACTTTCCAGGTATTCCATTGTGAATCCTCAGGTGATTCACAGATGGTCTAGTAGAAGCAGCAACAGACCACCACATTCAAAAGAGGTGGGCACCTGATAACCTGACTGAATAATCTTTGCGTTTTATGGTTTAATATAAAACATTAATGTTTTTAACACATTTAGAAATATGGAGAGGAGACAGTGTCATATGTAATCAGCATAAACAACAGAACACATGTCCTTCATCTGAAAAAGAACAGGTATGTGCAGAATGAGACTATACGGACTATACAGGAGACATTACTCCTTTTTTATCTTTCAGGCAAAAAATAATAATTTTTTTCTCTTGTCAGGGACTTCTTGCACCCAAATTTTGTTCAATATTCACGTGACGCCGCGGGTAACTACAACGCATCATATCCAAGACAACGTGTAAGTTGAAGGTCATCTTTATTTATAAGGCTGGATTAAAACATTAACTTTAAAACCTGTTTTTACTTCCTTATTTTGCAGGTGAATTGCTATTACCATGGAGAGGTGGAAGGATATGAGAATTCACTGGTAGCCCTTAGCACATGCTCTGGTCTCAGGTTTGAGCAACTCTGTTTAAAACCAGTTAAAGGAAATGTGGTTGGTTTCTAGATTTGTTTTTGATTGATAAATGGAACTGGCGCTGGACTGTGATTAGTTTTTATTTTTTAGCATGGATCATTTTAATATTGGTTGTCTCATCTTAATGATGAAATTTTGCAGTAAAGCTTGCTCGCAGTACATTAAATTGAGCTACTTTTTATTTTTAACTGAGTAAATCTTTTATCAATTTTTTTTTACTTTGCAGTTAAATAATGTAAAAGTACTTTTACTTGAGTATGATTTTCCATAACTGTTTTCATTCTCGTTTCTCTGTTATATTCTCATTAAGATAATTATTTCTTTTAACCTTTTTTGAGGACTTGTGTTGGATCACAGTTTATCAAGTTGAGCTTCGTCTTGGTTTCTCTCTGAGTAAAATATGCTACAAGTATCTGCCAGAGGATTGCCGAGCCACACCCCTGCTTTAGTTTAGAGTTAGAGCATTTGTAGAAAGGCATGTCTGTTAAGCAATGCTTTTCTGTAGGGGTGTGATCATCTTTGGAAATGAGACCTTTGGCCTGGAGCCTGTGCCAGAGTCCACCACCAATGAACATGTACTTTACCTGCTGAAGGATGTTCAGACTGAGTCCTCCACCTGTGGGGTCGTTACTGAGGCTCCATCAGTGCCAAGGCACGAACCCTTTGAGCCTGGTCAATCCCTGACTTCTCTGCTACGGGTTAGGATGCTAATTTGTTACTTAACCATATATTTACAGTGTGAAGAGGTTTTACAGTTTGAAATTCATTCCCATTTGCTGTTTCTGCAGAGAAAACGTAATTTACCGCAAACCAGTTATGTGGAGTTGGCTCTGGTTGTGGATAATCTCAGGGTGAGTGTGTTTCTCATATATCCCCATGAATCCCCTGATTTTCAATAGTTGTTTGGCTGCAGCAGGTTTGCTTTTGTAAACTAGGTGCAGTATATGAGCATATTACTTACTCCTGGAGTCACCAGGCTTGTAATAATTTAAAAAACTGTTTTTTCCCCACAAACTTTAGAGTGCTTTTACGTTAGAATATAGTACCAAAACTATTGAGCAGTCTATCAATAGAAATATCATTAATGAGTAATTATGTTATTGGTAAATCAAATGTGTTAACAGTACAATCTCAAGGGGAAAAATGAGGCAGCAGTACGAGGGGAGATGGTGGAAATGGCTAATCTACTGGATGGGGTGAGATTTTAAGCTGTTTGTAAAAGAAAACGTTCCCAATTAAGTTAGTCTGTACTAATTCAGTGACGTGTTTGATTTTCCACTTTGTTCTAGTACTACAAGCCGCTGAATATCCGAGTTGTGCTAGTGGGCCTTATGATTTTTAAGGATAGTAATCCGTTTAGCGTAGACGGCAGGGCGGGAGATGTGTTGTCGGGGTTTGTAAAGTGGAGGAAGACTGTTCTGCTACCCAAGATCAGAAATGATGTTGCACAACTCATTGTGTAAGTAATGTGTATCTTACATCCTTTTAATTTATTCATCTGTTTATTCTGAGCATGTTGTAACAAATTTAAATGCTTGATATCAGAGTCTCAACTCTTCTAAGACACATTTATCCCTTTTTCCACATTTGTCAGTGGTCAGTCTGTGCCATATGAAGGAAGTATATTAGGTATGGCCTTTGTGGGCACAGTCTGCTCCGTCTCAAGTGCTGGAGGAATCAATGTGGTTAGTTCAACTCTGTTAACTTCTAACACCGGCAAACAAATAAAAAGTGACATAATTTGGACATTACTCATGCAAACCTGAATAAGTGCAGCTTATTTTCACAAACTTTGAATGCCAATCTAGTCAAACTGGTTAAAACCTGAATGCACTCCAGCTCCATGATGATGCATCCTTCATTGCATTATTGCATTCCTTGCATTTTTTGTACACTAACATCTTACAGTCCTTTTAATATCAGTCAAAGGTTATGCTATATAACATGTATGGAATGCTGAATGACTAGAGATACTAATATTTTATTATAGATATTTGTAATATATATTTATAATAGTGAATGGGTCATTTTATTTTCAAAGTAATTCTAAAAATGGCTTACATATTTGAAAGGTGCTTTCGGAATGTGTCTTTTGACTATACGTGAGCAAAGATTCATCACCTCACTGGTTTAAATTTCAGTTTCCAAATTCAGGGTGCAAATTTTGACAGAAAAAGCTATTACAATGTCACCATTTAATGTACTGGGTGTGTGTTTTTACAGTTCAGCAACAACAGCGGATTGGCTTTTGCCTCCACTGTGGTGGCCCATGAACTGGGCCATAACCTTGGCATGAATCAAGATCGTGACAACTGCAACTGTAATGGAAAAAACTGCATCATGTCAGGAGGTGCTAGGTAAAACATTTTCATTTAAAAAAAAAGGGGGGGGGTGCATAATTTATTAGGTTTTTTTCAATAGTATTCAATTTTTAATCTTTTTTTACAAACCCAATTCCAAAAAAAGCTCAGATGATGTGTAAAATAAAACCAAAACCAGAATATGATTTGTATTGTAAATCTAATAAATCCTCATCCTATTCTCAATAGAACATAAAAAATATTTCAAATGTTATGAACTGAGAAAAATGCAATTTTAAGAAAAATATTAGCTCATTTTGAATTTGAGGGCAGCAACATGACAAAAAGTTGGGACATGGGTGACAAAACGCTGAAAACGTAAGTGGTACCAAAAAGAAACAGCTGGAGGAACATTTTGCAACTAATTAAATTAATTGGCTACAGGTCAGTAATATGACTGAGTGTGAAAAGAGTATCTTAGAGGGGCAGAGTTTCTCAGAAGTAAAGATGGGCAAAGGTTCACCAATCTGCAAAAAACTACAAATTGTGGAGGAATTTCAAAATGATGTTCCTTAACATAACATTGCAAAGACGTTGAATATCTCATCATCTATAATACATGGTCTCATCAAAACATTCTGAAAATCTGGAGAAATCTGAAAATCAATACGGGGATGCCCATGATCTTCAGGGCCTCAGGCAGCACTGTATTAAAAAGAGGCACTGAAATTACTGTATGAGCTTACACGTCCCGATATCAATGTCTGTGAGCACGGTTCACCGTGCCATCTACAAATGCAGGTTAAAGCTACTATCTGTACATCATGTTTTTGTGTGTGTGTTTGTTGTATGTATGTGTGTGTGTGTGTGTGTGTGTGTATGTATATATATATGTATGTATGTATGTATGTATATATGTATGTATGAGAGAGCTATTCATTTTTTTTATACATTCTATTTTATATATCTATGTGTGGACCTTCTACAGTGTGGCACTGAAACAGGAGGGGCCTTCCAATCTCATTCCATATTCTGAAGTGTTCTGTGGTCAGACGAATTGAAATTTGAAATCTTTTTTTGCAAAACATGGACACGGCATTCTTGGGTCTAAAGAGGAAAGGGACTGTTCAGCTTATAAGCATAGTGCACAAATGGAGGACAAAAGAAGTGGCAGGCCAGAAAGGCACCATCAATGCTGAAAGATATATAGAGGTTTTAGATCAGCATGAGCTCCTATCCAAATGGCTTTTCCAGAAACAGCCTTGCATATTCCAGCAAGACAGTGCTTAACCACATACTGCAGCTATTGCAAAGGCTTTGTAATGGATGAATCAGGGTGCTGAACTGGCCCACGGAATGAAAAATAAGACAAAGCAGACCCAGGACTGCTGAGCAGCTAGAATCCTCTATCAGACAAGAATGGGACCACATTTGCCTCCTAGAAATCCAGCAACCAGTCTCCTCAGTCTCCAGATGTTTACGGGCTGTTATTAAAAGAAGAGGAGATGCTACACAGTGGTATATATGACTCTGCCCTATCTTTTACAAGACGTGCTGCTGCCATCAAACTTAAAATGAGCTAATATTTTTCATGAAATGGTACTTTTTTGAGATTTGCAAATCATTGCGTCCCGTTTTTTTTTTGTTGCATTTTATACCGCAAGTTTTTTTTAAATTAGAATTGTAGTACCCTCCTCAGATGTAATACAAATACAAATGAGGCCTGTCCTGCTGGGAATATCTATTAATTGTTTATCCCATTATTTTGTAGCGGTGCCACCAATTTTAGCCAATGCAGTGCAACAGACTTTGAAAATCTGATTTTAAATGGAGGAGGGGTGTGTCTAAGAAATCCGCCTGCAGCATCAAGTGTGATTGGTACAGCTGAATGTGGCAATGGCCAATTGGATGAAGGGGAGCAGTGTGACTGTGGCAAACCAGAGGTAGAGTACTACTGTTAAATAAATATAATAATGTGCAAAAGTCTTTAACCGCCCCTTATTTCTTTGTTTTCCCTCCAAAGAGAGACATACTTTCTTGTCATTTTTTAAAGTGGTCTTGATCAATACATATCCTAGTTTTCTGAAGGTCTTCAAGAAAGTCAGAAATTTTTTTATTATACTTAATGCTGACCCAAGAGTCATTCAAACATAATAAAGTCACCTAACTGGAAAAACCAGTAAAAATGGATTAATATAGACAACTCATCAAAGAATGAGTTTTTAAACCAGTTTTTAAATTTTAAATTTAACCTGTCACAAAAACACATTTTCCCATTTTAATTTTGTTGAATGTACAAAAAAAATACCAGCAACTCATTTTGACAAGTATAAAATAGTATTTTTGCACCATCAAGGTGATTCCCCAGGAGCCATTAGCCAAAAATTGGGCATATTTCAACATGGTGTGCAGTGTGCCTTTAAAGAAATGAGGAAACTGGACAAGTGCAAGAAGTGGCAGTCCTAAAAAAAAAAACAGATATACAGCATCCTATGTAACCCTATTAATATTATATAATATATAATATTATATAATATATATTATACTTATGTAACATCATCTTAAGTATACCTGGATAGAAAAGCACACAGTGGGAACACTGGTGGTCATGGATCCCGGCCCTCAACATTGGTGAAGCAGTGTGCGATCATCTTGACAGGAAACAGAAAACTACTGAAAGAAATTACAAGAAAGCTTGCATCAGAGCATTCAGACTGTGTTAACATTGGAAATACCAAATACTCACTTTCAAGCTCACAATTGTAAAAACTCTTTTTTACAATTTTTGGTCATATACTGTATTTTATGTTTGCAAGTTTCGATAAATCACTGCATCTTTTTCCTATTTTCCAAACAAAACAAAGAAATGAGAGGTAGCTCAAGACTTTTTTGCACAATACTGTAAAGTCACACACTGGACTTAATACTCAAGGATAACTATTAACTTTTAAATATGTGGTTTTTCTGCATGGATATGTTTTTCTTCTCTTCTTACTTTAAATTTTAATTAATAGCATTAATTAATAGCATGTTTGTTGAAATTTGATGTAAATCAGAGGCATTATCAGATTTTTCACAAGATGTCAGAATACAAAAAAAGTAATTTGCCCAAAGGTTGCAATGAATTGAACCTTGGGGCTTTTTATTTTTCATATTTTTGTAAATTAACATTTTGATGCAGCACAAATGCCTAAATGTGACACATTTTACAAATGTGCACATACACGTCTGCTTCATTTCTCTGAGAGTGAAAATGTATATGTTCTGTATTTATTTTGTTGGTAACCGCCCCCCCCCCCCCCCCATCTCTATCATACAGGAATGCAAGAATAAGTGCTGCGATGCTGCCACATGTAAATTTACTCGTGGGTCTACATGTTCTCTTGGATATTGTTGTGACAACTGCCAGGTCTGAAATGTGCTTTGTTAGTTTCTGAGTGGATTTGTGTGGGTGTGGGTGTGGGTGCGGGTGTGTGTGTGTGTGTTTGCGCCAAGGAAACACACTGTGTGTGACTTTGCATTTTTGGGGCATTTTTCTTTAGATCAAAGTTGCAGGATCACCATGCAGACCGTCTATCAACAGCTGTGATCTTCCTGAATATTGTAATGGCGAAAGTGAATTTTGTCCGAGTGACTTCTATGTCATGGATGGCTTACCCTGTGAAAACAATGCTGCATACTGCTATGAAGGACGCTGTCAGACATATGATTATCAGTGCCGTCAACTCTTTGCACCAGGTACATTCAATAATCATTCATTGATTGAGTGTTTCACACTTCATCAGTAGTCAGGCTATGATGGCAAGATAAGAATTCTGACATTTTTTTGGTATTTAATTTTTTGGCAGATAATGCAAAAAAGGCAGCAGATGCTTGTTTCACGCATGCAAATACTCAGGGTGATGTGTTTGGTAACTGTGGAACGACAAATGGTGTAAACTACATCAAATGTACTATAGCGTGAGTACTCTCTGCCTTTGTTTGTTAAAATGATTGTACTGTAAGTCATTAATTTGTTGTGTTACGAATTTAAAGATTTTAGGTAATGTGTAGCTCTGATGGAAAATACATGTCATGTTATATATTGGCCACTATTTATAAAATCAGTCAAATCTGAGAATTCCCATCTGTATACCATCCCCTCAGAAACAGCTCTTTTTTGTACCATAACCTTAGCATATCTAATGAAACCATGCAAAATTGTACCCTCATATTTTGAAATTTGCTTCGGTTCCAGGCCCTCAAAGTGCATAGGTTAGGGTTGAAATTTGGCACTTTATAAGTCACCCTGTTTTTTTCTATAACAGGTCCCTTGTAATAGTTGGTTGCTTGAAACAGACATCTGAAAGTTCTCCTTTTCACCTACATTTCGATACCTAATCATCCATCCATCCTACTACGCTTATGTAGGGCCAGGTCTCAGGGGCAGCAACCTAAGCAGAGAAGCCCAGACCTCCCTCTCCCTAGCCACCTCCACCAGCTTATCAGGGGGGACCCCAAGGCATTCCAAGGCCAACCGAGAGATACACTGTATAATCTCTCCAAGTGTGTTCTGGATCTGCCCTGGGGCCTCCTCCTGGTAAGACATGCCCAGAACACCTCATCTAAGAGGCGGCCAGGAGGCATCCTAGTCAGATGCCCGAGTCACCTCAACTGGCTCCTTTCAATGTGGAGGAGCAGCGGCTCTACTCTGAGCCCCTCAAGCATGGCCACACTCCTCGACTTATCCCAAAGGGAGAGGCCAGCCAAACCTTTGAAGGAAACTCATTTCCACGTTTCATACTCATTAACATCATTAACAACAACAACAACATGGCACAACTAATGTGACTGTATTAGAATATGATTTTGACCTATAAGGAATCATGGCTATAAGATGAACTTTCTGTACGTATGAAGTTATAGGGGAACAAAAATGCTGGGAAAAGGAACCTAAAAATTGCTAAATATTTAACTCTGTCCTATTTACTTTGAGGGCCTGTAATGCAGACAGCTGTCATAGTATGAAGGTCAAATTTTGTTTGCATGGCTTCATTAGTTGTTGTATTTTGTTCATTTTTCCCCCCATAAATAAAATAAGTGTAACTCTGGATACTCCGGTTTCCTCCCACTGTCTAAAGACATGCAGTTAGTGCGATTAGGTTAACTGGTGATTCTAAATTGCCCACAGGTGGGAGTAGGTGGTTCTGTCTCTGTGTTAGCCCTGTGACAGGCTGGCAACCTGTACAGGATGTACCCTGCCTCTCGCTCTATGACAGCTGGGATAGGCTATAGCCCCCAAGACCCTGAACAGGATAAGTGGAAGAGAATGGCCGGATGGATGAATGCTTGCTTGAATCACAACCTCTTGTGATTCAAGCAAGCATTCAAAACTTCCAAATTATCCAGCCTTTTTGTACAATTGAGCTAATGTGAATACATTGGGGGGAGGGGGGGGGCGGGTTAGCATTACTTAATTAAATGGCAGTAACTGTATGATAAGATGCAAATACAGTTAACAGATAGATTAGCTTTTTTATCTCAGTGTTTAAGTCACTAGCAACTGTGACTCATTTTGTTCTTTTGACTTTGTGATTCAGAAATGTCATGTGTGGAAAGGTCCAGTGCACCAACGTGAATGTGAATAAACCACCTCCTGGTGCCCAAGTCAGTATTCAAATGGTTCAAGGGGAGACTTGTGTTAACGCAGACTTCCACCTTGGCACAGATGTGCTGGATCCGGCCTATGTTAATCCTGGCAGTCCTTGTGGTAAAGGACAGGTGAGCAGACTCAAAATATGTTAATGCCTAAGAAAAGGAATGCAACAATAATCGCAAATATGGTTTCACTTGTTCCACCACAGCACTGTCACTATGATAAGGGAAAACATCTAATGGCTTATTTTGACTGCACCAGTAACATATCTTTTCCATCAGACCTGTATGGACTTTGCGTGTGTGAATGCCTCTGCTCTTCTGCCCAACTTGACCTGTAGAGCAGAAACCACCTGCAATAACCGAGGGGTAAAAAAAAAACACATTTTCTTCACTTTCTTTACTGAGATGCCAGCCAATTAGGACAAGCTGGATTTTTAATCTTAAATGTTTATTTCAGGTATGTAATAACCTAGGGCACTGCCACTGTCAAGATGGCTGGGGCCCACCAAGTTGTGACAGGTCAGGGTGGGGTGGCAGCATAGACAGCGGTCCTGCTCAAATTGGTAGGTTTAAATTCACTCATTATGGTTCATGAAGAAATGCACAGAAAATTATGGATCTCTTTGCTATATACAGTTTACCCTATACCACATCTAAGTTTGGGCACATATGGACATTTGAAATTCATCATTAGTCATCTATTATTCCTTCATTACAGTTAAATGAAACGCTCTGTCATGTGCTGACTATTATTGTGGTGGCATTTGTTGTTGTGCCATCTGTATGTGAAAATTTTGATGTCAGTTTTTCAATTTGGACAACTGTACTGTGTGTCTGCTGGATCAGAAACGATGTGTTAATTCACTGTTAATCGTCTTCTCAGGCTGTGAGAATGATACCCAACTGTGATCTGTGATCATACAAAGTGCTATCAAAAATGCTTCTGTCTCCACCCATAAAAAGCAGAACCTTCTAGCACTGTTGCTGTGTTTAACTTCCTCCTAGTGCATTCAAATATCAACTATTTTCCATAATTCACACCTGGCCTTTATAAAGGAGAAGCATCTCTTTCTTTTTTTCCCAGACTACTCCCTCAGAAATGGCCTGCTGATCTTCTTCCTGCTGGTGGTTCCTCTCCTGGTCCTTCTCATTCTGGTGCTGCTTTACATCTTTAGGAGAGAGTCCCTTGATCCTTGCCTAAAAAGGTGAACATAAACTCACAATTAAAATTATTATAAACTAATAGTCTTGCTTTTGGCATTTTGATGGTAATAATATTTTTCAATTTTTTTGCTTTTTCAGATTACGTAAAACACGTGAAACTAAAAGTTCAAATGCAAGCTCAAACAGCAATGTTCAAACAGGTGCCACAACCCTGCCTCCAGCTATGCCTCCCACTGACCAGGTAAATATATTTACCTAAGAGCCATATACTTATGGTAAAAAGAAAGAAACCTTGATTTGAGCATCTGGCAAGTCAACATTTTTACATCCTAGGACGTTTATCTGGTTCTCACCGGATTCTAAAGTTATTTATATACAACCTCAGATACACAATAGCATGTGATGTATTATACAGTTTCATTCTTTAACAAAAATTAAGCAAAATGCAGAAGCAGCTTCCATAGGTATTAAGAGGGAAAGTAGCAGCCAGGTGCTTATAATCAAATGTGTTTAATAAACTGATCGTCGTCAGGTGTGAGCACCTCTTCAGAAGCAAAGCAAGCAATTCTTGCTGCCCATTAACCAGGGAAGGGTTATAAAGTCACACAATTTGAAGTCCATCAGTCTACAGTGAGAGATTATTCACAGGTGGAAAGGCAGCACGGTGGAACTGTGGTTAGCACTATTGCCTCACAGCAAGAAGGTCCTATGTTCAAATCCACCATCTGGTTGGGGCCTTTCTGGGTGGAGTTTGCATGTTCTACCCGTGTTTGCGTGGGTTCTCTCTGGGTACTCCGACTTCAAGGGTATTGGGGTTAGGTTAATTGGGGATTCTAAATTGGTCGTAGGTGTGAATCTGAGTATGAATGGGTGTCTGTCTCTCTGTGTTGGCCCGGCGACAGGCTGGTGAAGCTGCTGGATCATTTTTTAAGGAAAAGTAGTTCAGTTAGTAGAAATACAAGTTTAGTTTTCAGTATATCCTTAAAGATTGTTGTTTTCTCTTTTCTTTTCTTATTGTAGCCTAAATATCCAGCAGGTGCCTCAGTTCCAATTTCTGGGTATGAACTGATTCACTTTTTTACTTAATCCATATTTCCCTCAAATATAAATGGAAACTGAAGCTTTCAGCACACGAACAGACATATGTGGCTGGTTTCTGACTTGCTTTACACATAACCTGTCAGTTTCAGGTATGGAGAAACGAACTACTGGGATGACGAAAACGTTGCTACACAACAACCAGCTCCTGTGCAGGGCCCTGGAGTACCCAGGCCAATCCCATCAAACCAACTACCGACCTGATTCGCTTCACGTGGCAGCTTTTAAATTGTATTCTGAAATGACGTGTTTACTGCAGTTGTGTGAAGAGACCATTTTAAAACACTGTGATAATTACAGGCACATTGTTTGCAATTTTTATTACAATATTGTGGTGGTGGATATGGCCGGTAAGTGAAATTACTGAAATCTGTGTTTTATTAGGTCTTTGTTATTATATAAGGTGTCTTTTGTTGTTGTTGTTGCTGTTGTTGTTGTTGTAGTTGTTGTTTTTACATCATACTTTTTTTTTCCAGCTCCTCAGTGGAGACGGAAACACTTTTCTTCTCTCCCTAATCCTTCCTTTTTTACCCTGCTTTGCTGCTTTACAGCCTCTCACACAACTTTCGAACTGGAATTTATACCAAAAACAAGTGGCAGAATCAGGAATTTGGCTCCCTGGTGGCCTTGGACTACCCTTTATCTCAGTTTTCTCCTGAATGTTTTGTATGTTTTCACTATTGTTTTCATCTTTTTAATGGCAGCGCCTCCAGACGGGGGGGGGGGGGGGGCGCTTCCTCCACATCTTCCT